>VVAS01051902.1:15017-27229 GCA_015103295.1 Ptychochromis oligacanthus
GGTTTGTTGTACTTTCTGCTGCTCCGCATAATGACGAGGGTGGAAGAGTGGAAGATTTCAATTACTCAGAGAAAGTCAAGGAGGCTGTTGAAGTTTGAAAAATACAACATGAGCTGGTTGCTCTGTGGAGATTGTGCCCATTTGGAATGTAATTAAATTGGTTTGGCTGCTTGCCAATAAAGAAATACATTTTTTTTTTTTCTCATTGCAAATGAAAATGTATAGAGTGTTTTGCTGAAAAATACCTGGAGGGAACAGTAAGCTGGTGAATATTTGTAATACAGCTTGCATTGTGCAGTTGAAATGAGTTTTGAGATGAGTTATCCGCTGTGGTTTCCCCTTTGACATTTCAAAGGTATGCAGCTTTTGAACCATGGATTTACTGTAATCTATTTTTTTCTATTATTGATGTGTGGTTGAGTTATAAAGTGTAGATTGGCTTCTCTGCCATTTCCCTGGCTTTGCCATATCAGAAACCACAAGGCCACGCTGCAGCAGCAGACTTTGTAATATGTTATATATAGTCACATGTAAAGCTGAGTTGTCGATCTCAGCCTACATATGAGACTGTACAAAACTGGTGTTTACTTAATAGAAACGCTCTTAGTAGGTTTCAAAAAGTAATCAATCTATAGTAAAATAGATATTACCAAACATTATAATTTGAACATAATAAGCACATAAAAAATACACATATGAAAAAAAAAAATTGTAAGAAGTACCACAGAGGCTTTTTAAGAATGTAGAGAAATTGAGGAACTGCAGTTTATTGCAAATGTATACTATAAATGTTATGGTGGCAAATGTTCTCACTTAACTTACAGCCCCAGTTTACAGTAGACACTACTCAATTTGTGAAAGGCAACGTTTACATTTTAACAAATAAATAAATTTCGATCTTTAATGACTAACAGATCGAAAAAGAGAAACCGTGATAACTGTGTTAACTTTCCTTTTAGCTTTATAAAGGCCAAAGGTAACTGACATTTGATATTGCTTTGGTATTCATAGTGTACACAATCATCTTCCACTTCTTCAAATGACCACGATGCAGCATAAACCTCAAAGATAAAAATAAAAAGCAAGTCGGTAGGGGTAATGTTTACTTTCCAGAGAAAGAGAGAGAGGAAGGGAGAGAGAGAGTGTGTGTGTGAGAGAGAAGAACCACAAGTAGAGTGTGAGCTGTTAGGTTTGTTAAGTTGTTGTCTTTTTGCTGTGGAGTATTATAAAAATCCAGCCACTTCTGATCCACTGTTCTTGATCTGCAAATAGATCGAGCTGCCCAGCAGAGCCATTCTTACAAAATCAGCCTGGCATAGCGTTATAATAGCTTTTCCTTGTACGTGTTCTGTCAAATCAACTTAGCCTCTTTGGGTGCTATTTTAGTGGTCACAGTCAATAGAAGAAACTGCAGTTTTTGGGGGTTTTTTTTGTGTGAGTGTTGCTGCTTATCCCCGGAGAGCGCATGGAAATATACTCATGTGTCCAATGCCATAATGCCATCGTTTTAGCACTATGACACTTTTGTACTTTGAAACCAGATCTGTGAAGCGAGGCAGAGAGGTGCTGAGCTGATGAGCTAATTAGTGGGGTCTACCACTGCCGTGCTAATGGCTGTTGCTCATGCATGTGTGTATGTGCTCAGGCTGTGTTTTTTTTTTTAAGGCTTAATCCAGGATGCACATGACAAAGCTTGCTAAGTGAATCAAACGGCTGTGTATCAGTAAAAACAAGGCTCCTCTGTCTCCTCAATGGAACTGCAAAGATAGAGCAAACGGGCACAGATGTGCCAATACACCTTCAGGGCACTGACTCTGTGCCATAATGCTTTCATGTGCCTCTGAATGTAAAGTCACATCTCAATGGAGCATAGGATTTTTTTGTGTTGTCTTATGTTGCTAGATACATTTATGGGAAAACATCTATGTATGTGAGTTTGTGAGAATCCAGACTCAGGAACATATTGTAAAGCTATAAAGTGATGTAGGTTTCTACTGTTGCAGCTCTGTAATTGTGTAATCAACCATAAAACAAACACGTGCTAGAGAGGAAGCGATTGAAAGATAAATCTTTATCTCGCAGACAGAGAAAAGGGCTTGTTGAGCAATTTTGCAAACTCACACAGAATCAGAAAAATAAAATAATGGAATAAAGTGGATGTACACTGCACATTATCATGGTTCCACACAAACATGCAGGCAATATGAGACAGTCCTCTTTCCCAAGCATGCACGTGCTGACATGACACCAGCTCTCACTTTCATCTGTTCACATGCACCTGCTGACGCTCACTGTTATTTTCATTATCGTCGTTGTCCTACATCAGTGTTCTCACCACAGTGCGATTACACAATAAACAACAAGTTTCTACAACTAAATAGAAAGTGCTTGTCAAGAGTGAGCCATATGATAGTTTATGGGGTTTAAGATTTTTGGGCTATTAAAACACTTAAATAAAGTTTTTTAAAGGAAATCTACCGGTATTCGTATTATTGCATTGTTTGATACTCAAGGCTGGACAATGGATAGGAGACCACAATTATAGCAAAAATAAGTTTGTTTTATATGACTAAAAGGAAACTAAAGGTAGACTTAGCGACAGGGTGGAAGCAAGGGAGGCTGACTGCCACTGACTTTTGTAGTGGTGCTGAACTTAGTGAACTCCACCCACCTGGCTCAAGCAATCGCACAATCAACAGATAATTAACTGCCAGTATTTTTGATGACTGAGTAAAAGTTTAAGTCACACACCAATCAAAACATGTCCAACCTTATTAGTGGATTTAACTTCTCAAATGTGAGCTTTTGTGGATTTTCTCAGCATTATGTCATTGTGTTTTAGTTGCCTAAAACAAACAACTAAAAGTGAGCATTTTAGTTGTTTGAGCATTTCTTATTCAGTAGAAGAAATTATTAACAGAAAGTTCAATAACAAAACTAATCCAGTATCATGTTGAGAGGAAAATAATGATGATGGAAATACTATAGTTGCACCTGAACGATCATTATTCCTGAGGAAGGTTCCTAACTAAATGAAAAAGATAAAAAAGTGGTCTTGGGGAGAGAAAAGCAGGATTGGATTGGAAGCAGGATTGGAAAAATATGCAAAATATACAAAAGAAAGAGAAAGATAACAATCCACAAGCGATCCACTGCTTGACCTTTCAGTAACACTTCCAAGTTCCCCTACAATACAATAAAATTACTTTGAAGACACCACGCTCTTTATGCTGTGGATCAGGATGTTTAGTTACTCTTCAAGCTTTTGTTGTTTGCTGTTTGCATTTAGATGATCCCTGTTTTTTGACATACGTTGATAATTAAATGAAATTTTGTGTAGTCATTCAGCCTTATTTAGTGTATTTGGCAACTACAATCGCTAAGCTGCACAAACAGACCCAAGCAACAAAGCAACTTGAAGAGTAAGCAGGTCTCGTGTATGGTGTAGAGGTGACGAAAGAGCTAATTGGGGATTAACTGTTAATAACTGAAAGAGGGAAGACAAGTGCCGAACCCCTTTCTGTGCCAAAGTATGTGATGATGTTTATTTCTTCCTGGCTCTGTTCACCTCACCTGCCACACTTTTGTTCCTATCCCTCTGCATTCTCATCCTCTCAGTCTCACTTAGCTGCATTTCTTTTCTCTCCTCTCTCATTTTAGTCGCTCTCTGTCTCTCTCAGGCTGATTCTCATCCTGTATTAGTTGCAAATGCAGAACTAAGTAGCTGTGACAACATTCTCAGATGCTCCAGCTGTCACAGATTTATTGAGTTATTAAAGTAATGTACTGTGATTAAAAATGCTAATTTTCCCTGAATCGTATGCCAGCTTACATAGTTTTTTTTCAATAGCTGATTTAATTACATGGAAAATGAAACAAGGGTTGATGATTCAATCTTTGCAGCCAATTGCCTCTCCATACAAAAAATGAATTACCTCATGATACAGAATTATTGTTTGAGCTACAAAAAGTGAAATGACGGTGGAATTCTCTAAATAATCAGAGCTTTTAGTGTTGCGTTGTGCAAGCTATAGTGAGCACAAATGCTCATACTATGCTTATATTTGAACCATCAACTATATTAGGTTAGCTAGCATTTTGCTTATACAGTATATAATCTCAGCAATCTTACCTCAGGCCACAATATGAAAGCAAGGCTTTGAAATGAGTGAAAAAACTGATCCATTAAAATCCTTATCTCACTGCTCAAGTATGCTCAGTACATGTAGGGTAGTTCTGGTTTTATATTTAAAGCATTGATTTTAAATAAAGAGAGAAAAAAGTTTCTCTTCCCAATATTATTTGAATTGTGTCCTCGTCTATTCTGAATAATTCCCTTTTCCCTGGGGGATTTGTTCAGTGTGCTTTCCTTGGCTCATTTTGGCCTCTCATTATGCATTCATGTATTCGTTTATATAATGCGGCACACTGCAGCTTCATTGGACAAATCTCAGTTGTTTTGGACACCATTGTGTATGATACACAAATGGTAACATTTCTTTTCTTTTAACTGAGTGTTCTTTAGTTTTACTTCCCGCAGTCTATTTCTCCTGCTTAAGTTATTTAGCAAAATATGCAAGACCTCTTTTAAACATCACTGGATTGAATCAGCTACTGAAAAAGTAATTTTCATTTAAATAATGAGATAGAACTCTCCCCTCCCTTGATCACTTGATCTTTGCAGAAAACCTTCGCTGAGTAGCGTATCAGATTGTGCCATTTTCCCAGCCTTGTAAAGACGTCCCGAACAGCTTCATAATTTTTTTTAATCCCTTCCAAATTTTCAGGGTACAACAACAGATCATCACCTGCATCAGTACCACTTTACATCCCTTCTTATCTCAGTAGTACCTATAGGTGAACATGTGAAATATCCACAATCAGGTCATATTTCTTTTTCCTCTCTGGAAAGGATTGAGTTGTATGTGGAGTTCAGTGGAGTGAGTGGATCCAGCCCTCCAGATGTCCTAGACATAACAGAGGCTTGTGAGCTCTGTAGCTGGGCTCTAAATGGGTCACTCTCCTTGATATCACACAGCTACTTCACAATGACCCCACTGTTCGCCTGATATTACAGCACACCAGGTGGCTCACTATGAAAGTCATGGCTAGACAAATATGGCTACATGTGTTTGTGAATAGTCAGAAAAAATTTTAATATGTGACCGCTGACCTCAGAATTAAGGTACTGAACACAGCCTTTTTTTCTTGCACTATATAACTTCAGTTGCCTAATGATGGAAACCGCTTTGCATGTTTCATGTTTCATTGATCTCTTGTTCCCCTCTTTCAGAATTGTATGCATAACTGTATGTAAGATTACATACAGGGAGCTCTGCAGAGCGGAGTAAGAGGTAGCAACTAAACTGAGGGTGAAAGGGAGAGGGAGAGGGAGAGGGTTGGGTGGATGGTAGTTCAGTGATTTCTGATTTATGGTTTGATTACAGTCTTTCCATCCTGCTGAAGACTGGCTGTATTTGTCTGCATCACGTGAACTTTTTCTCACATGGCCTAGTCATGCAGCAAGCTCTGGCTCATTCTGTTTCTTGTCAAAATGAAGCATATATATGCACATATAGACATACATCTGCGGGATGGCATTAAGGCACACACACACACTGATGGAGAGATAAAATGGAGAATGGCTCTTTTAGTCAGCTGAGCAGTCTCCTCTTCTACAGCCTGGCAACCATTCAATACAATTTGTCTCTTACTGGGAAATAATATTGATATTCACAAATGCAGCCAGTAAAGGGACAAAAAACAAGCAATACAATAAGACAGTGTGATTTGAGCACAGGTGTCCACCGTCTTGGATTCATGATATCCCACTCAACTGAATGAAAATCAGCATATTTATTGCTGCAAATATGAATGAGAAGCCAAACTCTCTTCATCTAGAATGTCAGCGCCACTGTTTGTAAGAAGAGTAGCCTTGAAAATCAGACAATGGGCCTTTTTTTCACCTGTAGCTGGCTGGATATTCTCTACTGAGAGCTGCATTCCATTAATAGTAGTGATCAGACCTTGGTGAGAAAGAAACACAGAAACACAGTGTGCTCCCTTTATGTGCCATTAGTGTTTTTAACCAGCATCGATCCACCTGCATTTCGACTATGTTGATGTATGAATAGGATGAAAGCTCCTGAAAAAGCCAGTCACTGATATCATCTCTCCCTGGGCATTCATTAAACTGCCATTCATTCTTGTATTTTAGGCCTCTTACTCTGAATTCTCTCTCCACTTCACATTTTGTTCCATGGACTGAAGTAGACCATTTGACTTCACCTTGTCATGGTTATGAAACACTTCAATAAAGTGGGGAAACAGTTGAAAATCTGTCTTGATTTGTAGCTTTGGTTGGATGGTTTGATCTGTCAAAATATACCATTGTAGTAGTGAAAGGTTAATAGCTTATCAGAGTTTAAATAAATAAGCTCTTTCAATAAAAGAATTAAGAGAGTGTGAAAATTTGTGGTGGACTTTTAAATAGTTGCAAAGAACAGAACAGGTTCATATTATCTTGTTTTTGAGATGCAATTATTTATTGAGTCTAAAACACTAAACTGCCTATGGCTCTATAGGTGAACCGTTATATGCTGCAGCCAGCCTGATACCAGAATGGAACTGATTGTCTCTGGCAGCACTCAGAAAGATCTGAAATTAACACCTACTTAAACCAGAAAAAAGGCCTATCAGAATGATGGTTGAGCATGCAGCAGCTCTGGCTTCAGCAGGTACATTTGAATATGAACATCCCTGAATGAAAGGTTATGACCCCTAAAGAGGGGGAACGATTTGAGCGAAGCGTGCTGAGGGGAGAAATGTCAGAGTGAGAATGGCAGGAAATATGTTAGTGACAAGGAAAAAGCTGCCCCTGGTATTCTAGAGCCCCGATGAGTAAAAATAGGGCATTGGGCAAGAAGGCAGGAAACCAGCAGAGCGAGGCCTCTAGTTGGAATTTCTTCTGGGGAGGAGAGATAAGGGACTTAACTCCCTCCTGTCTGGTCTGGCCGACTTTAACATGCGGCATGTGATCACTGATCACTTCTGTAGAGATGGACAGAGGAAGAAGAGATTGAAGAATTGAATAAATGATTTCAGCACTGAGTGATGTGTTTGTGCTTGTGTGTGCCTTATGATGACTTTTCAGTTATTGAGCATTACCATGACATTTTAATTAGGTCAAGACTCGTGATGGAAACAAAGACCACACTCACACTCTCATGAGAGCTCTCTCACGCAAATGCACCTTTATGCTTACATATATACTTCACACACACTCATGCACACAAACACACTTTGAGGTAATGGCTCAGGGGTGGAAAGTACCCTGTGTGAGAGTTTTAGGTTCCTCAGGTTGGAGAGTGGAAGTTAGACAATAAACAGTGGCCTTATCGTGCTTTGGGCAGAGCTTCCAACCTGATAGTCCAACATATCACTTCTAACTATTAGAAACAAATATGACCTCTACGCCACTTGCCTCAGCCCACTCACTCCCATGAATAAGCAATTATTTTAGGACCCTCGGTGGTAACTTTGTCTCGGTGTTGAGATTTTAGACTGCCGTGTGCATTAGCCTCAACCCCGTGCTTCTTCACTGTCACTTTACCACACTGATGAGGCTCTTTTATTAGATTTCCCTGTAGTTACGTGACATCACTGACACAAGATTTATCAGGATTTTTTACAAATCAAATTTCCAGGCCTAGTGGAATGTGAGATTGATGGCCCAGAAGAGGCGAGACAACAAGATCATTATCATATCATTGATTACAGTAATTTGTACATGGTGTGGCAGTTGTTCAACTGATAGGGCGTTCACTGACAACTACACAGTTGACAATGTGGCCACTTCTTATAAACTGTGGGTGGTTCAGGAGTTCCTGATGTCGATCTCGTGAAGGAAAAAAAAAGTCAGAACGTGCCAGGCATTTACTCAAAAAACTAATAAAAGTGTACAACAGCTCAACGCTTGCATCAACAATGGAGGTCGCTGACATTTATTATTCACTTTCAAATATTTTTCTTCCTGTTCTAAGAGCAAATAAACACACTTCATCAACTTTTCATAGTCTGTTTTCTAATGAACTATGTCTATTTGTTGAATTTTATCAGTGAGAAAAAGAAAAGGCAAATACATTCATTGAGCTTTTGGTTATTTCCTGGCCAACTAGTTTAAGACTCTCATTGTAGCTACTCTTTTTTTTAATTGAAATACTAATTTAGAGTGACTCTTAAAAATATTTAATTACCCTAGAAAACATGCAGCTAGAGATCCAGCTATTTAAGATTTTAGGAAAACAGAATTTCTGCATAACTCTGAGAGAAGAGTAGCTCTGTGCGAAATATGGTGTGGGATAATTAGAGTTTAAAGACAGAAGAGAAAATGTGTTACATATGCACCCTTATGTGTCCTTGTTGTGTCCAGTTACTGTCATATTGAGGACACAGCCTTCCTTCCAGCAAGATTGCAGTATGAGACAATAACCTAAATACCTGGCGGATTTCAGACTTTCATTCGTCTCTTTTTCTTTACTTCACCCTATCTTTGTGATCCCTTTTTATTCTCACATTTTCACTCCTGTCTCTCTCCCTCCTTTTTTCCTCATACACCCGCTTACCCACATTCCCTCATGGTCACTCTCTTAAGTGATTGCTACATTTCATCTCATGGTAAATCGGCCATCAGCCCAGTGAGCTATCATTATGCAAATGATGGGCAATTCAATTTCAGCTGGTCGGAGGGGGAATTTCTAATTAGGGTGAGGCACAGCACTCAAGATAGAGAGAAAGATGTAAAAGTAAAAGGAGACAGTAAGGTGGAGAGGTGCTGTAAATGGATCTCATACGTAAAGTGAGAGCTAGCGGAGAAAGCCTAGAAACCAAGAAGGAGTATCCATCCAAAAAACCAACACCTGCACTGCAAATGTAATCTTTAGTCAGCTGTTAGTTGCTAGCATCCTTCTCTTGCCATTTTTTTTTTTTAATTTCTTTTTTTGATCCTTTCTTACCAGTTAAGTATTGGCTTCTGAGGTTAGAAAAGGTTTGAAACAAAAGGTTTCTCATGGCTCATTCACATGGCCAGATTTATTAAAACATGATGTTTTCATGTGGTTATCTCTCCAAACCCCCAGAGACCCCAGAAAATATGATTACATAAATTTTGGTTAATCACATTGATACTAAACTTTTCATGATGCCACAATGAGCAAATTATCAAAACGGCAGTTTCATATGGGGAAAGGGGAAGAGTAGTTAGTATAAAAATCTGTATTTGACTCATTTGCCAATTAGGTCATTGTAGTTGTCTCATACCTCATTTCAAGTCACATTTCCAAAGCCTTTAAGAGATTTTCATGTCTTAAATTAAAATGTGAATCATTTTACCTTCTCTGATATATTACAAGAATTTCTTCTTGGTGTGCAAAGTCAAGTTTCAAGTTTTGTCAAAGTCTGTGGTGTCACCTCATGTGACTGATGCAGAGAGTCATTCAGTTGAGAGTGGGGGAGTATACCTCTGCAATTTACATATGTAAACTCTAAACATGTCACATTTAGACTATCAGTAGATGTCACAGTTTACCAGTGCTACCCATGCATGTTCCCTAATCACCTCAAATGAAGGCTATTGGTAGACACTACAATTATATCAATGTTCCTTAAATGCCTCACAAGCAGGCTATCGATAGATGCTACCATTTTCCAGTGTACTAGTTTTGAAAGCAAAACAGAAAACAACGCTCAGATAAGCTAAGATATGACAACCCTTCATTGAAACTGCTCCGGACTGAATATTATATTTCATTTTGTTCAACAATACACCACCAAGCATGAACTGGATGAGACAAACAGTTGTCAAGAAAAGCATAGAAAACACAGAAAGATATACAGAAATTCCTTGATGTATTAGTGAGTCATATGACTTAGGTATCTTGAGACTTAACATGGTGACCACAGTTAATATACCTGCAGCATCTGCAAGTTTGTGCGTTACATTTTACAAATGATGTTTCTTGATGTTGTGCTGCTGTCAGAATGGACTGGTACTGTGCAGTGGATTTATTTTGATGGAGTGTCTCTTTTTCTTCACATTGTTGTAATGAAGCATTGGGCTTGTCTGTTTTTTTTTTATTTATTCAGCAGCCCAGAGGGACAGCATGTATCCTGCAGGGAAAAGAAGAGAGAGCGAGAGAGAAAAACAATTGGTCAAACTTTTTCATCACGATTAATTGAATGTGCTCAGTTTACCTGCGTATGAGAGTTGTTTGCATACTCCAGTAGTTTGTGTCAGCGTGTTAGAGCTAAGTAAACTGTCATTTATGATTTGATAAATCTGTTCGTTCATTTTCTGTTTTGCGCATCGACATATATCTGAACATGTGTAGGTGTATGCATGTGCTGGTTATGAAATACACACACACGCGTGCACACACACACACACCCAGACACACAGACACACATATACACACAAAGAACAGAGGATTCAGCTGAGATCAGCAGCTCACCCCAGGCTGTCAAATATTCTGTCAGCACAACCCAAGAATCACAATTGGACTCTTTGGGAGGCATTAATTCAAAGCACTGTAACAATGCTCTCTGAAACCAAATCAACTGCCTGTAGTCAGCATATCAACTCCCAACTTACTCTCTCCCTGTATCTCTCTATCTCCATCTCTCTCTTCTGGCACTAACTTTCTCAGCTCTGTCATTGCAGCAATGTCTTTTCGTACTCCCAGCCCCGCCCCAGTCTTTCTCCAGTGTGTGATTGAACTTCTACACTGAGAATGAGTCAAGAAAATAAATAAATAAATAATGACATTGCAATAAACCATAATTCATTTGCATTATGGTTTATTGCAATGTTTAATTACAGTAATGTTAACTATGAATGCTTTTAGCATTTTAGGGCTGAAAATGACAGTTATATACATTATAGATAAAAACTCAGAAGTTTTCTGTATAAAATCAAAATAATATTCCATTTAAAATGATATAAAACAAGTCAAGTCATATTTGATAAACTGGAACCAGACAAAATTTGCCATTTTCTTTAAAAAAACAGGTGTGACAATTGATTACCAAATTTTTAGAGGGAAAAGTGTGTTGCCAATGCCACACACCATGTCATTTATAGCCTTAGCTATAGCCTAAAAATTGTGGATTAAATTGATGTTTTACAGTCTAATCACTCAATCATATCAGCACTACTTTTCCTGACTTATTACTGTTATTGTATGTATTTTATCGTTATGGTTAACATATAGTATGCTTATAGTGTCTGTGCTATTACTTTGACTCCGTCCTGGTAATGGAAACGAGAACTTTTTCAGTATATTAGAGTCACAGTTTTCCTTGTTGAATCGGGTGACCTATAAAGCCTGACATTTGGGAATATTTGCTCTCCTCAGCAATCTCTAATTTATTAAGGAATCATTCTGCCCAGCTTCTGTCTGTATTAAAGTAATCTAGCCTTTGCATGTTTCGTTCGTAGAAAAAAAAAAGAAATGAGAAAATCCCCTGTTTTTGTATTAGCTAAAGCTTCTCCCAGCCATCTGTTTTCTGCCTTTAACACACTAGTTGTGGCCAGTGCGCAGCAGAGGTGCTGGCTGTGCTTGTCATCTGTTGGTGGTAACTTGTGTTGTTGTAATACTGTGTTGTTTTGTCCTCAGGAAACAGCCTTATAAAGATGAAGGGTTTTGAAAATAATCAAAAACAGAAGATAAAGGAAAATGAAAAGTTCCTTTTCTTCTCTCTGAATCAGAGAGGGCAAGGGCTCTGACTGCACTTTATTAATGCACTCCATCTCACTCACTTTTGTGTCAGACGTAATACAAAGGGCAGGTGTGTGTGTGACTGTGAGAGAGAAAGTGATGGTAAAGAGAGTGAGCAGATTTCTATCATTAAGACTTATTGCAGTAGTTGTTATGCTTGGCAAAGGCTGTAGTGTTATAGCGATCCTTGTGGCATCTGTATAATTGCATTTGATGTAAATAAAAGGTGTGTAGTTCATTCAGTTGTGACTTGTCTCGTGCATTCAGTTTTAGTGTAGAAGCCTGATTACTTTTCCTTTAACTTTGAATGTAAGCTTTTTAGTCTTTTTAGATGATCCTTACAAAAAAAACAAACAGTCCTTGACCTCTGACTGAAGACTTAATTACATCTATAACTTTTATTTCATATTCCTGCTGTGTGGAGAGAGAAAAAAATGG
>VVAS01051909.1:0-11475 GCA_015103295.1 Ptychochromis oligacanthus
AGCAGGATGTCCACCTGAGAGGGTCAGGGGTATTGCACAGGCATAGATTCATATCAGTCTCTGATAAAAGAAACGCACGCATATCGGCACAAATAAATCATGTTGCTGTTTTTCACCTTTTCTCCAGTCAAAGTGACCATGTCCAAAGGACCATACATGAAGCGACCAACCAGAGTCTGGGGTCCATCCTCGGTGGCAATGACATCATTCACCCTGTGGTTTGCTGTGACGTTCTGCAGTCAGTGACAAGAAGGAGCACTACATACATTATTCATGACACATATTTTACAGGTAAGCCTTTATTGTAACAATAATTTGTCTCCATTGCTCTACTCATGAGATTCTCTGGAGCAAATTTAATGAGTCATTAAAAGCAACAAGTCCAAATTAGCCAATGTAAAGCAGACTGTCAGTTCACAAAGTCCCATCTGAGCCTGGAATATAAAACATAAAAATATATTTAAAGCTGCTATGATCAACATTTAAACAATAATAATGAATTGGCTAATTTACATTATGGTTTTGGTGAAAGGATTTGATGATTATTCACAGTAAAAAACAGCACTATGGTAAAATCTAAAGCCCAAGTTTAACACAGCTACAATACTGTTTGGGATGCCCCAAGGGTCTATTCTTGGACAAGTGTGCTTTTTAATTTTCATTAATGATTTTGTCTCCAATTATTAAACTAGATTTACTGTCTTAAATTTGCATGTGTCTTCCAACAAATGTGATACAGGGTAATATATATTTTAAAAATTATTTGACTCGACTTTATTAAGCTGCATTCTTCTTTTGCAGAACATTATGATTCCACAGTGAAGCCTTTAATCTTTTGAATGTAAAAAGTCCTGAATTTATCATTTTATCCATTTAGACATTTGTGTCAACTTCTGTCATAATTAGTGCACAAATTATTGCACTGATGAGAATGGAACAGATTGGAAAACATGCCTCAGTGAAAGCGAAAGTTGCCATTCAGTGGCAATTGAATTCTTTCAGTTGTAATTAGCAGACAACTGAGAAAACTAAATTAGCAAATTCTTAGAAATGTTATTTGATGCCAAACATTTGTGCAAAGTGACAGACTTGTTTTGCTTGTTTGGTCTGTGTGCTTTTTTTTGTTTTTGTTTTTTTTGTTTTTTACAAAAAAGACAATGAGATTGCTTTGTATATTTTGAAAGATTTCCCAACCAGCAAATCAAGATTACCTTATAGCACTGTATTGTTGTCTAGTGTATCCTTTAATTTAAATATCTTAATATTACAAAGGCAAATACATATTTCCCCACATCTGAAAATAAACTCTTGAAACTGGAAATCTGTTTTATTACTTACCAAATGAGCAGGGATAAGATATAATATACATTTATAAACATAACAATTTATGAACACTCCACAATACTCTGCAAACATTTCAAGTACAAATTGCAGTGAAGACACTTTAAAAATAACAGAACAAACTTAAATGAGCATTTAAATCAACCACTCCTTGCCTTTAACAAAATATCGGTTCTCCTTGGGATACTTGTAAACGGTTTTACAAGGTTTGTGCCAGGGTGGTTGTTCTGAACATCTTAGAGAATGTCTTCTGCAGATTTAAGCTTTCTTGATTTTCTGTCTCTTCATGTAATCTCAGATGACTCTATAAGAGAAAGTGTGCCATACCATTTGTTGCAGGACACCTTTCTCCACTTGTCGCTGAAGATTTCTTCATGATTCTGGATTTATTGTTTGGGGTACATTATTAAGCACTGCAGAACAATGCTGCCCTGATGGTACTGTGTAGTGGATAAGTATCTGAACATCTAAAGCACCTGAACATCCAATAAAATCACTTCTGGTGTTTGTTCTTGCATGACCTGTCTTTGTAAGCCTTTGATACACACACAATGAGAGGGAATGAGAGGGAAAATAGCTGTAGATTTCTTGCTTTGATATATTGCTTTTCCAGATTTCCATGCCCAGCCAAATACTGCTGAAAAATGCACTGTGGGACCTTACAGGAAAGCATGCTAACTCCCTATTAAGCTTCCTTGTCATGTTCTATTCTCCATATTGCACTATTCAGTGAGCACCTCCAAGTGTGCCAGCAGTCGAACACTAATCCCTAAATCTCTTCTTGCCAAGATGGTTGCATTTTAATAGCGGATTATGAGCACACTAATGTATAATTCACAGACTCTGTTGTGGGTCACCATAAGAAAAATTGAAATTTCCCTACCAACTTCTCTGCCATTTCTGCAACCTCAACATTATGCTGAGGAATTTTTAACAGCATTCAGTACTTGCTTTATTTCCAACATCCAGGAGATAGCACTTCAGTTTTCATTGCACATTTCTGGATTTATGTTTAAATAATAAAAATAAGTGCACTGTAAAATAAATGATCAAGAGGAACAACTTCTATAAATATAATATCACAGATGTACACCCACATGAGTAAACAAAAGCAGCAGTAACAATAAATTAAATTTATTAACTCAACCTTTGTTTATTGCCATTGTTTCATCAGGATTAAGAGGCTCAGATGACATTTAGTTTACTTGAAAATGCTCTGCTGTTTATTGATAACACTCAGTGAAAGATAATGGAGCATCTGCACGTGAGAAATATAGCTAAGTGCTAATGTGATCAACCATGTTGTTGTTGTGCTTTACTGTTTCACCACACCGGCTAATGATAATTGATTTAAAGGATGTGACATCTAACAAGGAAGTTCAATGTTTCCAGCTGCTATCCTGCATTAGCTCTGTCAACAGTTAAATGTCTGCCAGCACGAGGTGTCACTTACTCATCCTGTGATGGCAATGCAGAGGAAGAACGTACTGTATAAGTACATATATGAACACATGTGCATGCACATGCACAAACATACAGTTTAAAAACATCACAGCCTGCAGTTATGTGACCTGAGGGGCCCTGGCAGTGCTCAACATAGATTTTTCTGTCATGTTTCACTAAGAACTCACTGTGTGGTCATATGTGAAAACAACACAAACAAGCAACGTGTGACTCGATGACACCATCAACTCAGACAAAACTGTGGAGGACATGAGTTAGCGAGTCAGACACCCACCTGTGAAAGAGCAGCACACAAACAACAAAAAAAAAAAACAACAGCCGCAGTAGTGGTCCCTCTCCAGCTGTGACAAAGACCTCTTACCACGGCAAGAAACCTTTGAAATAGATGCCAAATCTCTCTGAATAGTATCACTCTGCAACAGATGATCTGACTGCGCCCAGATTGAATCAGCATGGGGCTGCTTGAAATCTCCACGTACTGAACCGTATTCAGGACTGGCCAACTGCTTTAAGCACTAACATAAGAATCACATCACTTAGCTGAGGTAAGCCATGAACCCTGAGGTGGAAAAAACAAAACCTTCGAACTCAAATATAGTTATGTTTCCATGGTACTCTGGTTGTTCAGTTCTATTTATAGCCACATGAAAAGCAAGCAGTCACTAATTTTGTGTCTTTAGAAAATGGATAGCAATGTGACCTTGACTGTTCTATTCGGCAGGGTTCAGGAACATCAAGTGATTACATGTGTCTGCCTGCATCAGTGCTTCAAGGTGAATGTGTGGGAGTTTTCTTTTAAGATTTTCAGGCTACAGACCATTCATGCAGGCCAAAGCCTTAAATACTGCAGCTTCAGCAGTTTATAACACCTGCATTTTAAGCCTGAGTAAATGTAGACATGCATGTTTTCCAGCAGAGTTTAGATGTCGAGGCAGATAAACATATGGATATACAAATCAAGGGAAGATGACAGAAATCAGATGTTGTACATATCAAGGTACACTAGGAATGTCACTTCATCTGCATCTTGCACTGAAACCCAGGTGTTGCAACCCAGGCCGTTTTTATTCTTTTGTGTGTTCATCATGCCATTGTCACTCTATCCCTTCAGTACTGGTCTGTCTTTCTTTTTCTCTCTCTATCTCTATGTGTGTGTCTAAGTCTATGATTGTGTGGATTCAGGGAGGCACAGCCAGTCTCTCTTAACCACCGGATTTTTGTCTGTCAAACCTGAGGCTCATCACCTAATCAGCACCCTGTAGTATATATCTACACTGGCTCACAGATTGTTCCTTCAATTGTTGTGGTAGAGAGGCTCCTTTCTTCTTTTCAAAACTCTTGTTCTGATCTCTTGTTTGCTAACCTTCTTTCTTTGTGCCCTAGGTTTCCTGTGTGAGCCAGCCAGACCTGTATTAATCCTGCTTGTCTGCAGATTGATTTAACAGCTTGCCAACCCTGCCTGCCACTCTCCACAGGTTTTGCCAGGGTCAGCCGCAGCTGGAAAAACCTTTTAACTAGACTCTGTGATCAGGATCAGCATCTTGCATGAGTCTGCCAGTTCTTGGTTCTTAAAGCATTAGACATCAGGTTAATCTGGTATTAAATTATATTTATACAAAAAAAGACAGGGATTTTTATTTTTTACCCTTAGTTTGACGTGTGTCCTCCTTCTGAGCCACTTCTCTCGGGGACCAGAGGGTGAGAATGGAGCTGAGTCCAAGTTGTCTGTTTCCTGTGTCTTCACGCAGTCACATCTCATAAGCTGTTAATAAACACAGATATTTTAAATAAGAGCAGGCATTTCCACAATCCGTCCATTAGATAACACAGGTTTGTTTAACAGTAATGACTCTGCTGTAGTTTCAGCTTAAGAACAGACAAGAGAATTGTGTAAGGTTTACCATTTAAAGCCTTAAAAGTAGTTCATCATGATTCTAATAGAAAGCATTTGTGACAAGTGTAACGCTGACAGGGCCAAAGTACTTGCAGAGAGTTACTGCATGCTACTTGAGAGAGGCTCTACTTATGAGTTTTGACTGGGTAGCTTTAACCTTGAGATGCTCCTTCTTTCAGAATTTTCTTAAACACACTGAACTTATACTGAGAAAAAGTACATGATTCACCCTGATTCTAACAAATGACTTTTCATGCAACTCTTACATTTTGTTCCAAATTTTTAATATGTCGCAGTATCAGATGACATTGTTTATTTAGTCCTGTTTATTCCTAATGGCTTTATTAGATTTAATTTGTGCACCTCTTATTCTTCTCCACTTTTTCACAAAGACAAGACATAGCAGACAGACCCAACTGTGGAAGCTCTGCTTTCTAATGATCTGGTTAAAAGAACGACAGTGTGTGTTTGCTGAAGTTTTTAAGAAATGATGTGATAAGCAGATTTTTTAAAATGTATTTACTGGGCTTTTATTCATTGGTATCTGCGGAGTTAAAAGAACCTCTTTATCCTAATCCTGGTTTAAGCTGTGAACATTTTATGGGCAGCTCATTGGGTGAACTGTGGTGGAGACATTGTCAAGGCTCATTGCTTAATTCCAGCTTTAGTGCTAGAAATATATGCCGGTGGCATGTTAAGACTCTCCTGATCAAAGGTTGGGTCCACATGACTAAATAAAGTTGATGATGGTAATATGGAAATGACTACTGACTAAGCCTAAGGTGAGAACATATTTGCAGACCTTTGAAATCCTAAGCAAAGAGTTGGCAGCATACATATAATTTCAAACTTTTGCTTACTGAATTTATTCAAAAAACAGACTAAAGTACAAAATAAGAATTGTTCATATTTTTGTCATATCAAAGACCAAGCATAATAAAAAGGCTTCTATTTGTCTGAGGCCCGGCTGTGATGTGTGAGATGAATCCTCAACAGCTTCACATAAGATAAATCATGCCAACTGTTGATAGTGACTATGCCCTGTTTTCCAGATGTGACACAATCTCATCAGTTTTGACTGTAACCCATTAGTGCTGAGTCAAGATTTAAAAAGACCTTTAAATAAATGTATTGTGCTCTAAGCTGTACAGAACCATGCCATGAGAAAATATATTATAGTATTTATGGTAAAATGTTTGGGTAAATCTCTACTTGCATTGGTGCATTGGATTTCTCAATTTAACTTGTTCTGTCCACAAGCCATAAAGCCATAAATAAGAGTGACTGCATCACTGGCTTCCTGCCAGACTTCTGCTAATAACACATTCAATGTGTCACATATGCAGAAGGAGCCCTTGAAAAAATAAGCAGCATCTCTCTTTTTTGCTCTGTTTTGATGAAGGAAGAAGACATCATTAAATGGCAACAGCTGTTCCATGAGTGAGAAAATATATAACATACATCACAGACTCACATTTCATACTGACAACTAAAAAGTCAGTAAGCCTGCAGCTCCTACAACTTACACTGAACAGAATCTAATGTTTGGAGAAAAAGGGGGTTGGTATTGGTGTTGACTTTTGGAATCAGATCAAACAAAAATGGCTGAGTTCCCCACATGCCAATTGTTCAATATATTTTTTATTACACTGCAACATTCTTCTTTTTGATGAATGTAGATATATCTTGATTTTCTTTTCTTCAGTTCTTCAAGTGTGAGGGGGAATGATTATCTGTCTCCTGTGTTAGCCTTGTGATGGATTGGCGACCTGTCCAGGGTCTACCCTGCCTCTTGCCCTATGACAGCTGGGATAGGATCCAGTGCCCACGTGACCCTGAATTGGTTGAGTGGTTAAGAAAATGGATGGATACATGGACTCCAAGTGTGTGGAAGTCATTGCATGCACATTGATTTAAACTTTGTATGAAATGTGCTACACTAATAAGCCTTTCTCAAATTGTAGATTGCTAGAATTTCCCCTTATGGAGAGACCAATGCATATTATAGATTCATTCAACTACCTTGCATGAAATGCCAACACATGATTCTAAAAACTCACCAATTTATATTAAGAAGACACTGTGCACTATTTCCAGCTTAACGCCTCTGTTCATTGTCTCCACATCCAACCTCCCACAACTTTCTTGTTGGAGGTTTTGCTATGTTATTCAGTGTTATGCAGTTTAACCTGCTTTTGGTGCATCTCTCATAAACCATTCAGGGGATGATGTGTCGAGAGCAAAAAGCTGCTGCTGCTGCTCTCACTTCGTTTAAGTTTCAACAATATGGTTTTGTAACACAAAGGCTGCAGGGTGTTGTGGATTGTTTTATTGTTGATCTGGCCTTTAGGTAATACTTATTTGAGGCAAGTGAATTCATCATGCACAGAGAACAATTCATACTTTACTAATTTAATCACTGTTTTGTTAATTATGTTGAACTGTTATTCTCAAAGTTTTTGCCAAGGCTCCCTGCTGGGCTATGAAGTCACTACAGGTGGGTCCCAATAAGATATTTAAAGTAAATACAGTCCCAGTAAAAAATAAAGTACACCCTCTGTCAATTCTGAGGTATTACATATCATGATATAATACAACCCCAATTCCAGAAAAGTTGGGCTGCTACTTACCCCCTAATTTCTATAGAGCATTGTAGCTTAAGTTTTCTTAAATAAATGATGAGACAATATAATATGTCACGTTTGGTAGTTCATCTGAGGTTGTATTTATCTAATTTTAAGACCTGCTAAGGGCCAGATTATTTTTATTATATCCTGATACGTAAAACCTTGAAGTGAAAGAGGGTGTGCTTTCTTTTTACCATGACTGTACTTGTAGTTTAAATATTTATATTCAGCCCTGTGATGGACTGGCAACTTGTCCAAGGTGTACCACACCTCTCGCCCTATGACAGCTAGGATAAGCTCCAGCCAACACGCTAACCTAAATTGGATAAGTGGTTCAGAAAATGGACGGATGGATGGATTTATATTCAAAAAAGTAATCTCAGCTTAAAAAAAAAACAAAAACAAATTCATGTTATTTAAATTACTAGTTAACTTTATCTGATCTATTTTTTTCTAATAGGCAAATTACATCTTTTCATTTCCAGGGAAGGAGCGATAATATAATCAGAAGATCAAAAAGAATCCAATGAAAACAAAAAGAAGGAAATACCGTACTCCATCCGGAGTTCATGCGCTGATCAAAGTTGTGACTAAAGGTTTTATGTGGGCTGCAGAATATTTTTTAGACTTCAAATAGGGCTGCAGAAATGGCTGATTTAGAAAACACTAGTTTGTTAAACATGCTATGTAGAAAAAAATACAGCTATTAGTAAGGCTCTCCTACCTGCCGGAGAACAAAAGCTGCTACGTCAGTGGACTCCCAGTAGGAGGCGTGAAAAAGGTGAGGCAGAGCCACTGTTGGGAATGCAGTCAGCACATCAGGGCAAAACAGAGCATAATCGAGCCTTTTGGAGCCCCACCAGCTACTGGTAACTGAAACATAAACACACATCCTCATACATACACAGGGGAATCTGGGGTCACCCTAAAAGCTGTGAAAGCTCATCAACTTGAATTCATCTCCAGGAGATAAATGAAAGAGGACAGTGTGGCCTTTCTTTCTCTTTGCTTCCCTCCCACTCACTGTTAGCGATGGTGTTTCCCAGCTGGCCCATGGAGCAAATCGACATTTCACTTTCCACGCTGGTCACACTGGCTCTACGACCCCCCTCATCTCCTCCTCCTCCTCCTCCTTCAGTGTTGGTCTCAGAGGACTGCTGTGAAGCTGGACCTCCATGAATTTGCTCACCTTCCAAAAACACATTTGGATGGCTTTGGACACTATCCGCTATTGAGGGAGGAAAGAAAGGGAAAATACAAGGACAAATAGAGAGGGAAGAAGAAAGGAAATGCTTTGATTACAACAATTGACCGGTATGAACCTTTAAATCAATGCTGCCATTTGCCTAATAAGGTAGCTTCTTGCCATGTATCGACTTGCTTTGCATTTTATAAAGGAAAACCTAAGATGAGCCCCACGTATAAGTATGATGACAGACAAAAAAGTGCTTCCACTCTTTGTGGGTTTGAATCAGTTTATTAGGCTGCATTTGGTATTGGCTTTGGGAGCCAAAAAAGCATTTCACTGTTGGTTCCTGCGGACAAGTAGAATAATTTATCAGGTTGGGTTTCTCGTTTCCACCAGCAAGTCTCTACACAGCTTTTTTCTATTTGCTCTGTGTTAATACTGGAGACCCTGGAGACCTCGTTTCACTAGACATCATGGATATAACTGTTTTTCTCTCAGACCCTAGAAGAAGCAGCACAATCCATCATTAATTCAGACAGTGGAGAGGTAAATGCCTACCAGCACTGTTCATTAGCACATTTATCTTAACAGCTATAAAAGATTTTGGACAAAAGGAGATTCACACTGAATGTAGCACAGCTCCTACCTGAGAATATTCTCTGACAAGCCGAACAACAGGGGCTAAAGAAAAACAGCTTTAAGGCTTGTCTCTTTGTTTGAGAACGCTCCCTTAATGTTTTCCGCTTCAACCTGTATTATAAAACTTAAAATGTTTTTTTTTTTTCAGTCAGACTCTGGAGAGTACTCATTATCCTGTTAGCTAGGCCATCTCTTAGGAAACTAGGAATGGCAACTAAAAATCCACCATTGCATGTTACTGTGTGCTAAAGCTGAAATGTGGACCTCAGTAAGCCGATTTATGCTCTGCCAAACAATTGAATTGGATGTAATCTATATATCTGTATGTATGTCCCAAACAGGTGGGGACTCAATAAGAAGATGAACTGTATGTTATTCACTTGCTCCCATTTACTCTAATCTGTATAAATCCAGTAGGACGTGATGGATGTAAGGTTCAAGTGCAGAGCTGGAACAGGGAGAAGTACGCTTGAAGAGAGCTGAAATGACATGAAACCAAGCGCACCTTGAGAGTAAATGTTAATCAGAACACATCGTGTCTGTCTTGGTCTTTTACAGGAGAGGATTTTGCTGGAACTTTGGAAAGAACACATTTTCCACAGTTTCTTCTTTCTGTGTTTACATCATTTCTACTTGTACCAAACACAAACACTAACATTATAGACAACCTTGTTGATGCCTGCCTGTATTCACTATCTGCAACTGGCCATTATAGATTTTCTACTCAGAATAGTCAGTTTGTTTCACAAAGCAGCCAGTTATTCACAAGTTAACCCTTTCACCGCTGCTGGAACGGTTATAAATATGCCATCAGATGCAGCCACATGTTGCATGTTTGGTTTGAAAAGGATGAGCAACCACAGCAGAATACAGATTAACCACCACTCTCAGAGATGTGGGGGAGAATCAGGGGCGGTTAATATATCCACACAGTCGAGGCAAAGAATAGCTCACATTTGGTCGGTTAGGAAGATGAAAATGATGAAGGAATCTGACACATATTCTGTACATATCAGTGTTGTCAGACTGGATGCCAATTTTTCTGTGCAACAGGTCTGTGTTATGTGAATATGTGTGGGCAGAAAATACATTTTTAGATGACAAGGAAAAAATGGTACTAATAAATGTTTTGGGGTGGTTAAAATTAAATCTATCAGGTTAAAATATGACTGTAAAATGTGGTATTACATAAAGAGGAAAGTGAGTTACTGTTTGTGTGTGGGGGTGAGCATGTAGGGTCATGCATTTGTGTTAGCATGAATGGGGATGACACTCAGTTATTATCACAATAGTCTTAACAGGTAATTGCTGAAATCTTTGCAAACAACAAACAGTATTACAAGGACATTGTTTTTAACTGTGGCAATCTTTTTTTTTTAAAAGGATATGTACTGGGAATGACACTCAGTTATCATCATAACAGCTCAAACTGAGGATTTTATCTAACACCCGATTCTATCTAGAAACAGAAAGAGTGGGATTTAGTCTTTATTCTGCTGTGGATCTCAATCTTTCACCATCAGTCCCCAAGTCAGTAAAAACTGCAAAACAAAAACACCTAAATGTCATGGTCAGAGGGTTCTGTTATTTTGGTGTTTTTGTATTCTTGTGAATATTTGAGATTGGATTTCATTGTTGTTCCAGTGTTTGAGTTTTAATTCCAGTTTTGCATTCGAGTTCCAGCCTTTGTTTAGTATTTATATAGTTTTTATTCATCCCTTGATTTCTATATGATTCTAAATGGGAGTTTCATTTTTTGTAGTTTATTGGGTCTTTGATTTTCATTCTTAGTGTATGGCAGAGTACCTGCCCTCCTACCATGCGTTATAACTAGGGTGGCTTTCAGTTTTGTGTATTTTTGGTCCTTATTTTATTAGTCCTGCATTTCCCTGTTTCCTTCTGTGTTGTATAGTGTTGTCCTTCTGTGATACAGAGTCAGACAGAGTTTTAATTCATTTGAAGGTCTGACTCTTAGCCTTGTCCACCCTAATTGGAAAACTCAAAAAGCAGTTTTATTTGTCGTTATCTATCGTCCACCTGGCCCTTACTCAGAGTTTTTATCTGAATTCTCAGACTTTTTATCTGATTTAGTGCTCAATTCAGATAAAATAATTATAGTGGGTGATTTTAACATTCATGCAGATGCTGAAAACGACAGCCTCAACACTGCATTTAATTTATTATTAGACTCAATTGGCTTCTCTCAAAATGTAAATGAGCCCACCCACCGTTTTAATCACACTCTGGATCTTGTCCTGACATATGGCATAGAAACTGAACATTTGACTGTATTCCCTGAAAACCCTATTTTGTCTGACCAT
>VVAS01051949.1:0-14173 GCA_015103295.1 Ptychochromis oligacanthus
CTTGTAATCAGGAGAGAGTTTTACTTTTCATTTGTGTTCCTCTATCAGTTTCTAAAGAGATCTTCTGAGGCTGAGATGATGTAAAAACATGCATTATTGGGATGGTCACCACGACCACAGTTTGGCTGTAAAGTTGAGGTGAACTTGTGTGTGTTTGGCGTGTATCAGAAGAACCATAAAAGCCGTAAGCAACAGGCCCGGACGAGTGCTTGCAGGGCTCAAATAAAGGCTTTTAGTTCTCTGTGAAGTTCAGTGGTGACACAAATGTTTCAGCAGTTTCCCCCTCCCATGGTTCTTGTTTCCTATAGACCTTCAGATAAGGACTGTCTGAAACAGCAGCAGAAACCACAAACATGAACTGATCTGATGAGGTGCTAAACTAAACTAAACTAAATTGGATAGTTTTTTTGGCAGCCCAGAGAGACTACCGTGTATCCTTCACAGTAGGGCATATCTGTGATGTAAATCACTGGATTTCTGTAATTATGCAGCATGATCTGATATTTGATCATTTTGGTTGTTGTTTCTTTCCAGTAAGCCCACCAGCTGGTACCTGTCAATCAATCTCTACAATAACAGGACCTTAATTTTCCTTTTTTCAACTTGAGCATTTGTTTTGAGGTCTGTCAGAGCGTTTACATGAGCCTCCTGTGTCCATCCCCTCAGAGGAGAATGCTGTGGTGTGGTACAGTCTGCTGCCGGGCCCCGGCTATGAGCTCTTCAGCATCAACCCATACACCGGCCTGATTACCACCACCTCCTACCTGGACAGAGAGCAGCAGCAGCATTTTACTCTCAGAGGTAAGACGCATAAACATCTGTGAGTCCTGAGTAATAAAATTAGAAAGCTTAATAATAACTTAAGGCTTATTAAGCTCCAGGGAAAGCGAGCAATGGTGCAACATCATGCAGTAAAAGTCACATATTTATTGATTATAAGAATTATAAGATATAATTATAAGCTGTCATAATGCAGCTCAGCACCTGGGGAATTGAGTGGATCACTAATATGTTTGCTTTGCTGTAATAAATCAGAGCAATATAGTGCAATGCCAGTGGTAAAAGGAAATCAAACATCCCAATCCCAGTCATCAGTCAGTGCAAATTTGTCTAAATATTGAATTGCAGCCTGCCAGGCGGAAGATACAATCACCGGGTGGATGCAGTCTGTATCGAGGTGATGTTTGTGTTGCCCTGCTGTGTTACTGTATCAATAATGGCTATAATCAAGATGTGCTGGTTTTAAAGAAATCCCATCTGATGTGTCAGTGGTGGTATAAACACTGGAATTTCCATATCACAGCTCCCCTGCTTAGCCACACATTTATGTCAATAATCGGGTGAGATCCTCCAGGTTATACAAATATCTGCCATTCTGTACCCTCTCTTTTGTCATGCTTCACAGGCAAAGTCATAAAGAACTCAAGGTCGACCTACTGCATTAAGGCAACATTATTCAGCAGACTGATTTATGTTGAGGAAACAGTAGACTTTTAAAGGGCTGAGCTACAGTTAATCTAACCTCTGCTGACTGCACCGCTGCACCCTCTGTCTTTTCAAGTGTTTGCTTTCGCTCTCACATGGGTGCGTGCAGTAATTACATTCAATCCATTCAGCAGCGTTTGGTGATTAAAAATACTTTCAGATGTTTTGTCATAATATTTGTACAGTTGCCAGTATAATGAACAATTAAGTCAAATAATAAAATGTAATAACAGGAAGGCCAGAACGTTTAGAAGCCGTGCCAAAGTCTCACAGGGCTTATTGGAAAACACTGAAATATGTGGTGGCAATTTTCTCTCGCTGCAGATGAAATGGAAAGAAATGACGAGTACTTTTCAGCATGTTAACAGATTTGTTTTTTATTCTATAGAGTTTGTACTGTTTTTAAACATCTAATCTGGCCACAGTGCTCACCAGAGATGGAGTCAATAATTATGTTATTGCTGTGTTGTAAGGCAGATGTTTGAGTAAAGTTTTATTTATATATATATCTATTCATTGTTACATATAATATACAAGTACTTTTTTTTTTATCTATTCTCAGAAAATAAGTGTTGAACGAGTTATTATAAGAACAGTGTGTGGCCCCTTTGAGGCAGTCAGACATTAAGACAGCTATCATAAACTGGTTTATGATAAAAGTCTTAAAACCTTAAAAAAAATACTGATGTTTTCAAGGTTTTTAAGACTTAACAAAAACAATCAATGCTAAGCCTCGGTGTCGTTTCCTTTCCTGCAGTCCAGGCTCGTGACAGCAGCGCACGGCCTCTTTCGAGCACGACAACGGTGCTGTGCTCTGTGCTGGATGACAATGACAACCCTCCAGAGTTCATGCAGTCATCCTTCCGCATCAGCCTCCCGGAAAACCTTCCTCCTGGGGTCATCCATACTGCTCAGGCCTCCGACCCAGACCACGGAGAAAATGGCACCATACACTACTCCATAGTCGGTAAGGAACATTGTTCTATATTTCAAGCAACTTGAAACTTTTTACCTCTAGTTCAGGCTAGCATTCAGATTAGTCATAGAGATGGATAATAAATATTGAGATCCAGACAAAAGTATTGGGCCACACATCTTAATCTTTGAATTCACGTGCTCTCAGTCCCATTGCCACAGGTGTATAAAATCAAGCACCTAGTCATGCAGTCTACCTTTACAAACATTTGTGAAAGAATGGGTCGTTCTAAAGAGCTCACTGAATTCAAACGTGGTACTGTAATAGGATGCCACCACTGCAACAAGTGCATTCATGAAACTTCTTCCCTCCTAGTTATTCCACAATCCGCTGTAAGTGGTATTATTGCAAAGTGGAAGCATTTAGGAACCACAGCGTCTCGGCCATGAAGTGGCAGACCATGTAAAGTTACAGAGCGGGGCAATCGAGAGCTGAGGCACATAGTGTGTAACAGTCACCAACACTCAATAACTGCGGAGTTTCAAACCTTCTCTGGCATTAACATCAGCACAAAATCAGTGCACCGGGATCTTCATGGCATGGGTTTCCATGACCAAGCAGCTCCTGTAGGTGTAATGTGTAGGGGGCCCAGTGCTTTTGTCCATGTAGTGTATTTGAGATAGTAATCAGAGACAAAGAGTACAAGACTTACACAAATTGTCTGTTGTATAAACGTTCACACAGTTTATCTACTTACTTCTTGGATTAACGTTGAGCTATTGTAGGTACATAGTTGTGTGCATGTGTAATTTTTCTTCATAGAGAGATTATGAGTAGCATCTCAGGTACACACACTTTTGGACTTAACCTTCAACTAAACTAAACTATTGGCTTGTTTGCGATGTTCAAAACATGTGTGACCATTGACTGCTTGTGTCGGAATAAGTAATAAATGTTATCTATGTTCCAAGATATCAAAAGTTACTTTATTAGTGCATTTTCCACCATAAGTGGCCAAAGTTAAACTGGAATCTCCCTTTATTTCTTTTCCATCTCTGATTGTCTCCAGGTGAGGACTACAGAGGTCGGTTCACCATCAACAGTCACACAGGAGCCATCAGCACCACGCAGGTCCTCGACCGAGAGGAAACACAGAATTACACACTCACCATACAGGCCCGTGACTATGGCCCCACCCCACTCAGCTCTTCCACCCAGCTCCATCTGGTGCTGCTGGACCAGAACGATAACATCCCCTCCTTTACCCGCAAGAGCTACCATGCCTCCATCAGCGAGGGCCTGCCCGCAGGAGCTGAGGTCCTGCGTGTGAGCGCCCTTGATCCTGATGAAGGGTCTAACGGGGATGTGACCTACTCCCTGACAGAGGATAACAGCCAAGGGGCCTTTTCAATTGATGCTTTCACAGGACGGATCCGCACCACCAGGTCTCTGGACAGAGAGAGCAGAGCTCAGTACAGCCTCAGAGCTGTTGCTACCGACGGCTGCACTCAGGGGCCGCTGAGCTCTATGGCATCAGTCACCATACAGGTGGACGATGTGAACGACAACATGCCGGTCTGTGAACAGACTCCCTTGAACTCGTGGGTTTCCATGAGGACCCTGCCTAACCAGATAGTCACCACAGTGACGGCAACAGATGGCGATCAGGGTGAGAATGGGACAATACATTATATGTTATCTAATGAGGAGAATCTGTTTGACATCAACACAGAGTCGGGAGAGATTTCACTGAGAAGACGCGTGAGAGCAGGTTTCTCTGGGAGGAAGCTGCAGGTTGTGGTTTCAGACAGAGGACATCCTGCTCTGTCCTCCACCTGCCTGGTCTTTATCCATCTGAAGGGAGAACATGAAGGCCTTCAGTTCACAAGCAAAGTGTACAACGCTAGTGTCAAGGAGAACAGCAGAGCTGGTACGTTTTCCCACCTCTGTTCCTCTTGTTTTCATTGATAGCATTGAAAATCTCATTAATCTTTTCACCTTTTCCTTCTCAAGGCACTTGGATTGCGAAGGTGGAGGCCAGCGACCAAAGCAGCAGCAGACAAAGAATAACATACACCATATTTAGTGGCAATGAGAACCAGGTTTTCTCCATTAAC
The DNA here is from genome assembly GCA_015103295.1 of Ptychochromis oligacanthus. Taxonomy (NCBI): domain Eukaryota; kingdom Metazoa; phylum Chordata; class Actinopteri; order Cichliformes; family Cichlidae; genus Ptychochromis; species Ptychochromis oligacanthus. The sequence continues at coordinate 4,519 of VVAS01051949.1, forward strand.
CGTCACACAGGTAATTAACGTATGAGGATTTTCTTTTGTTCCCATTTCTTGTCCATCCAATGTGCGAAGCAGGATTTCACTGCTCAAGCTTTGCTAATAACACAAATTGCTAGTTACTAATTCATCTTAGTTTCTGCAACAATATCCAGAACAAAGCTTTTTGATCCTTAAAAGCACCTAATCCCACCATTTGGAGTGAGCTCGTGTTTTTCTTTTTAATTACTTCTGAAAAAAAAAGTTTTCAGCTTTTCTGGTTCTTCTGTTTTTTTAATACACAGGTATTTCACAGCGACGTATGATTTTTATTGTATTTTCCCCCAAATTCCTTTTTTTGACTCATGTCTACATAAAGTAATGCTGCAGACACACTTAGACTCAAATACACAGTCTGATACTGATGTTGGACTGAACATTTACCACAAAAACTTGAACCTGAAAGTACTTCTTTCAACACCTTTGTTAACAGATTAAGAGCTGTGTTTTTCTTTCCACTATTTTATCGTGACTTTTCTATTATTTGGTGAAAAAACACAGAAGACAAAAAAAATTCCTGACCCAAGTAGGACATGAAATCAAACGTTAATGAAGATTGTGATTTGCAATATGTGTTTTACAATACATTTTATTGGCTTGATATTAACTGAGCTGTATGTCCTAAAATGTTTGGGGGTTTTTTCAGTGCAGTTTTCACCTTTGTGCTACCCTCTTCTGTAGGTGAAATCCGAGCACAGAAAGATAACTCTCTGGACTTTGAGGTGAACCCCCACATCCAGCTGGTGGTCCTGGCCGACAATGGGCTGCAGACAGCTCACTGCAGGGTCTCCCTCGCCCTGCTGGACGTCAATGACAACGCACCGCAGTTTGAACACAGCAGCTACAGAACGGCTGTCTGGGAGGGCCAAGTGCACAACACCTACATTATGCAGGTAAACTCTCAATATTAAAGATTTTTTAAATCTTTATTAAAGTTCTCTGATGTGAAACACATAAGATGATCCCACTAATACTGACCACGTCCCATGTTTTGAACAGGTGTTCGCCTCTGATGCTGACAGTGGTATGAATGGGCAGATTGAATATTCCATTCTATCTGGTAACCTAAACGAAGCATTCATTTTGGACTCTGGACGAGGCATCCTTGCTACCAATGTTTTACTGGACCGTGAGATCACGCCGTCATACAAGTAGGTTCATCTTGCACAATAAATAATATTAAGTAGACCTTTATTGCATGCATGATAGTTAAAGAATGACCTATATCAGTTTAATAACGATTCTACTTAAAAAATAGAGTCAGCAACCCACTTCCTAAGTTAACAGCTAGAGTCAGGTGTTTTTCTTCTACTGTACTTGTTTGCAAATGTAAAAGCATTTTAACTGGCATAAAAAAAACAATTTGGTTGGTATTTTACAACCTTCCTTGGTACTGGCAAGCTGTTCAGGGTTCATGAGAGCAGTAGTTCTTTAATGTTAATAAGTATTTTTTTTGTCTCTGTTAAAAAACGGGACAAGATATCATTATTAATTTGAATTATGGTGTCACATTACAATAAGTAAGAAAGGAATGAGGGATGACCTGATAGTTAGCGAGCTGTTCATTAATGCTTCCCTGCCAGTCCTGATCCAGATGTTTATAGTACAAAATGATTGTTTATTTAAGAAGCAGATGATGAGATGCTACACTGATTTATTAGGTGATAATTACTAAAAGCTGAATGGGACAGTAACTGCTCCTTCATTACTGATTACTCCAATGTTACTCATTAGTTTCTCAGATAACATGATTTGTGGTCACTTTAAGAGTCCAGTTGTGGTATTGTAGGGCCACTGCTTACACATATTGCAAACTGAAGCAGTTTACAATACGTGTATGCATTTCTTTTCTTCTACATTCTTGCAAACTCAAGATCTACATACATTTTTACTTGTTTAATTATTATAATAATGTACTGTAAATGAACAAATTGATTGTTACAGATTACATTGCAAATTTGATGAATTGTGCCTGTGATCCTAAATCCAGCAATTTCCTTATGACTGTGCACTACTTAATGTTTCCTCATAAGAAAAAAAATTCCCGACCAGACAAAAGATTTTGCAATAAAAGCAAAATCGAATATAGACAGAATATAAACCGAGCAACTGTGGACTACTCTAAGTCAGCAGACCTGCCCAGCTGAAAAGGGGATTTGAGAATTTAGCTAAAACTCAGTTCTGTTATTTATTCTATAATAACATAATTTCCTAATTTCCTACCTAACTCCCTATATTACAGGCTGGTCCTACAGGCAGTAGACAGGGGGAACCCTCCGCTCAGCAGCACCGCCACAGTTAGGGTCCAAGTGGTGGACATTAATGACAACAGCCCTGCCATTCCCCCCATGGAGCCTGTAGTTATAACTGAGAGTAAGCCTAACCCCTCTCGCTGCAGTCTCTCTTGAGTTTCATTGAGTTGCAGAATCTCTTCAGTACAATTACAATCTCTGTTATTCTCCACCTAGATCTGCCAGCAGGTTACATGGTGACCCAGGTGACTGCAAACGACGTTGACCTGAGCTCGACTATCACGTACAGCTTTTCAGACAACAGTAGCACCAATTCTCCCTTTGCTATCGACCGGTACACTGGGGTCATTACCCTGACTCGAGCTCTGGACTATGAGGAGCAGGCAGAGTACACTCTGACAGTCTTGGCGTCTGACTCAATTCACCAGGCCACTGGAGAGGTTAAAATTCAAGTACTTGATATCAATGACAACGCTCCAGTCTTCACCCAGGACTCCTACCAGGTGCAGATATAAGAGTTTTCAATCAAAAGTTAGAAACCATTCATAAGTTTAATTATAAGGCACTCAAAACATGCCTCTATAAGTTGCTATATTACATATATGTTATAACTCATTAAAGTTTGGACTGGATATGAATCATTTTCCTAAAAATTGCGAGACAGAGTATTGATCTAGTTGTCCAAACCGTCCTCCTTTTGTCTGTTTGTCAGCAAAATTATGCAGAAACTACCTGGCCTAATTGAATGAGAGTTAGGAAAGAGGTGGAGTACAGAAGGAGTAAGAACCCATTACATTTTGGAGTGGATCCAGAACACGTTCTGCAGATGTGATTCATTATTTTTGCGTTTCTCTTGAAGGTGGAGTTGTCAGAGCTGGTCTCAGCAGACACGTTTGTTATGTCAGTGTCGGCTACCGACAGGGATTCTGGACTCAATGGCGAGATCAGCTACAGACTGCTTTCGTCTCCACTGCAAGGCTTTTACATCCAGCCAGACGATGGTAAGTAGCAGTTCAACTCAACTCATGAAAAGGGGAAATAGCTCTGACATACAGTAAACATTACACTGAGACTAAAACACTCCTGCATACTGTGTGTTTATGTGTGTGTATATGGTACACAGAGTATTTGCAGTGTTACTAAATGGCTCTTACTAAAAGCCATTACTTCATATTATACAGATTTCATGAGTTATGACTGTCTGGTGGTCTGATTTTCATATTCACCATTTATTCTGTCCATTAAAGACATCTTTTCTTGCATAGCTAAAAGCATGCATGCCTTAACAAAAGGCACAGAGAGCAACTTGGGAGCAACTCAGCATTCAGCATCAAATGATACTGGGACTTATTCCTATGCCAGTAGCACTATATTGTAGCAGTGTGGAAATATATTTTTGAAGTCTTGCGTAAGTGAGGGTCTTGGACAAGAGAGAAGAAAAGCCAATTAGAAGTCAGTGAGATAGAGGGCTTTGGATGAGCCATGCCTGCATTATTATCTCCCTTCTAAGAATCCCTAAACCCAAGAAAGAAGATGAATCCTACAGAGAAACCAAACCAGCTCCCCTCAGTTCTGGCCAGTCTTTTTCACTCAAGAGTGATTTATGGGTTTTGACCATGTTTGAACCCCAAATTTAATATCAGAGAAATGCATTTGCTTTGTTTTGTGGTGAAAAGCACTAATGGAAATTTGAAGCAATATTGCTGAAAGCTCTGTACTTACAATCCAGAATGATAATATGGTGTTTTCTGTATTACAGCGTCCCTCTGTTTTTCCATGCTTATATGTTTCACAAACAGCGGATTGTGCTGCTTTAGAGTAGAATCATACAGAGGCATCCTGTAGAAAAAGTTAAGTGGCAGTGAAGTGGAATAATAAATTGGATGAACAGACACTTTGTTGCCATTCAACAAGAAAATTGCCCTTGCAGTCTCCACATGGAATTTATTTAGAAATTTTTACAGAGGAAATTATGTTGCACTGCGGTGTCTAATGACCAGGGCAATTTTGATTTAACTCTCAATACATTGTCACACAAGCAGACGCATGCTATAGATCAGAAAAGAAGCAAATCAAGCAACTGTTTGTGTATTTCTTAAACCAAGGACAAGTCTTTTGAATTTTCATTTCGAATTCAGTGGAAAATATTTTAGAATAAATTACCATAACCTTCAAGAATTTACATGAATTTATTTGTATTTGGTGAACCCCTCTTTGGCTTGTTGATATATTATGCTACCATGATCTAAAAATGTTCCAAAGAGCTTCTTGTCATGTCAGGATTGTTTGCCTTTCTCAGTTTCTTAGTGCCCCTTTAAATTTTCAGTGAGTGTTTGGATCATTATCCTGCTGCAGGACGCCTGTTAATTTGTTTTCACAAAGATAGAAAGATGGAGCATGTCTCTGAAGAATAGACTGCTACTTCTCCTCGTCAGAATGGAGTCAATTCAGCGAAGGTGTCCCACCCCAGAATAGCAAAAACACCCTTGGAAGTTCCCCAGAGCATGTTTCACTGTGGATTTGATCCGCTGCATTATCATTATCTGTCATGTTTGTTTCCTTGCATGCACCCTTCTGCTGCTACCACAAGCTGGGGGAAGAACAGCTTATTTAGGGATCACTATTGGTGCTTTATAAACTGCACTACCCTGCAGTCTTGTATTCTTTATTTGGCAATTTGTGTATCTGTGATGAAGTTGGTTTTCTGTGAACAAAGCTTCATATATTAATCTTCTGATGGTTACTTTTGGTCTGCCAGATCAAGCTTGATGCTCCATTTTTCACCTTCAGCCTAGCCATTACTCTTAAGAAAGCTCCTCTTTGCTTAGAAAACACATCTGTTTTCTGACATTTTCACTTTATTCTGATGTACTTTTGTTTTTAAATGTTTATAAATTCTCTAAATATCTGATTATTTCCAGATTTAAGTTTCATGAAAACATTAAAAAAAGATCCTTTTAGATCCACAACATTTGTAATCTGGCTGGAATTCTGGCTATCTGAAATTGTATCTTTGTCTGTATACTTGCAAATCTACACTATGTTCACCAGCTATTTTTGTCATTTGATCCTGAAAAAAAAAACAGTGTGTCCTAAGTTTATCAGAGCTGTGTAGTCTAAAACAAGTTCCTGCTGCATTCATGTATTTCTGTCACAAAAGACAATAACTGGGAAGATTGTGGGCTGGAAAACCCAAACACTGAGCCATGAGCAACTAAAAAGTTCCAGAGTTGAAGGGTTTGGTGATATTTGACAGTTCACAAATCTGCAATGTAATAACATAGTAATGACCCAATGAAAATTATGACTTTTTGGTGGAATATTCACCTTTAGCTTCAGTCTTTTAGCACATCATCATCAATTCAGTCATCAGCTGCATATTTAAGGCCTCTTGTTTTAAAACAAGTGAGGTGCAGTTAGCACATCAGGCTAACTTTGACCATATTAGCTAGCTAGCTATACAAGATAAATAGTTGTCATTTCAGCTAAAAAAAAAAAAAACCAGAACCTGCAAATGTACAGATCAAGAATCCATCTTTTGAAATGACTTAGAATTAAATCTGCTGCAGGTATCATGAACTGCATCAATGCTGTATGAGAATGGAAAGTTTGAGATTGCATTTATAACTAACTGTCATTATGAGCAACTCCTTTCACATTACACATTAGAATACTAGAACCACTGTTAATGCAAAAATATAAACTGGAAGACCTTAAAAGAAACTTGTTGACCCATGGAAACATATTTTATTTTACAGGGTCTGTTTTTACCAACAAGCCATTAAAGGCCATCACAAACAGCAACCGGATCCATCTTCTGGTTGAGGCAAGAGATGGAGGAGATCCTGTGCGCTCCACTGTCACATCCATAGACGTGCTGATTTTGGACACCAACGACCATGAACCTTTGTTTTACCAGGATATCTACACGCTCACTGTCCCAGAGGACACGCCTACAGACACCACCCTGCTGACTCTCTCTGCAGAGGATAAAGACTGGAGCCCTGAAAATACCTATTTGGACTATACCATCATCAGGGGAAATGAGGAGAAAAGATTCTGTCTGGAAGTAAAAATGGTTCAAGTTGAGAGTCAGATAAAAAATGTTGGAAAGCTTGTTCTTTGCAATGCTTTAGACCGTGAGACCACTGAGAGCTATGCACTAACAGTGAGTGTTTCTGATCGAGGAAAGCCTCCACTAAACAGCTCAGCTGTCATCATGGTGACTGTAGCAGACTGCAATGACAATGCTCCCGTCTTTTCTAGCACAGAGTACCATGCACAAGTAAGTGAAAACAGCCAAATAGGTACTAAACTGGTCCAGGTCAGTGCCCAGGATCCTGACCTAGGAACCAATGGCCTGGTGCGGTATGACATCATTTCTGGGAACAGCAAAGGTCACCTTAAGCTTGACCCTCATTCTGGCCTTTTAGCAGTTAACCACTCACTTGACTATGAGAAAGACTCAAAATACATCCTCACCATCAGGGCATCTGATGGAGGCAAATCACCTGAAAACTATAAAGTGGCTTTTACAGTTGTCTTTGTGACAGTGTTGGATGAAAATGACAATACCCCATACTTCATGTTCCCTACAGTTAACTGTTCTGTGCTGGAGAACCTTCCTGCTTTTACACATGTATGTTCTGTCCATGCTATTGACAATGACTTAGGCCCTTATGGGCAGCTTACCTACTCCATTATGTCCTCCTGCTTCATGGACTATCGCAGTGGTAACCCAGAAAGGAAGGAGGCCTTTGCTATCGATCCCCTGACAGGTGACATTCACACTAGACAAACCTTTGACTACGAACGAGAAAGCGAGTATTGTTTTGTAGTGGAGGCCAGAGATAAAGGTGACAAAGCTGCTACATTGAGAGTGCAAGTGAATATCAAGGGAGTGGATGAGTTCAGTCCCGTCTTTACCCAGAAGCAGTATCACTTTCTCCTGCCAGAAAATGTCAAGCCTGGAGAGACAGTTGGTTACGTAATGGCGATGGACCATGATGGAGGTGTGGATGGGCTGGTGGAGTACTCACTTGTGAATTCATCACCTTTTTTCTCCATTAACAGAACAATTGGGGCTATTTTTGTCTCTGGTCCTGTGTATCGCAGAGCAGGCGGCCGTGCAAGTGAGAACATGGTGGAACTGGTTGTTTCTGCAGGTAGTCCCAGATTAGTGTCCAGGACTACAACCTGCTTGGTTTTTGTCAATATCTCCAGCTCAGCGGAAGCACTAACTGGAGTCCACCTTGATACTCACATGCTCAGTCTGACTGTTTCATTAATCATGTTCCTCTTTCTCCTTATCATTTTTGTGGGCTTGGTTCTCAGGTGTAAGATCAAAGAAGCAGCCATTAGAAAGGCTGCTGCCATTGCTGCACACTTGAACCATGGCACAAGCTCGCTTGGTAGATCCAATGACCAAACACAAAGTTCCATATCTTTGCGTGAGATTACGCGGCCTAGCATCATGGTGACCAAGATGGACATCTCAAACCCATACAACCCATCAGTCTCGAGTGGCCGAGGATCAGCGGAAGGCGAGACAGCTGAGGACCAGGAGATCAAGTGGATCAATGAGTACCCCTGTCGTAAAAGAGGCGAATCCGCCCAGAAGTCCACGGAGATCCCAGACTCTGCCTTACCTGGAGATAATATCTCTTGCCACTCTATTGATGTAGGGCCAGAGCACTTGTTATCAATCAATAAATGTTTAGTCTCAGGGATGGCCAGCACAGAAAGTCTCCACCACTTCAAAGAGGAGGGAGGAGGTGAGGGACTACTTCCTGGAATGCTCAGGCTGAGAGATTTACAGGAGAATATGGGGATGAAAGGGTTTGCACCCCTTTCTGAAGCCGAAGCCTCTGCAGATTCTCTCTCTTCACTGGTGTTTCTAGATGAGCAGTTACAAGGTAGCTACAACTGGGACTACCTTTTGGACTGGGAACCACGCTTCCAGACTCTGGCCTCTGTATTTACAGATATCGGGATGCTCCCTGACGAGGAACTTCAAGGTGGCCGTGAGGACTTAGCAGCAGAGTCGAGCTGTCTCATGCACCCACCGCCCCTTATAACAGGAGTAGCTCAGCCGGGCATTAGGACAGTTCCTCCACGAAAGCTGGGGCGTGTGCCAAGCTTCGGCAGAAGGCCCTCTTACCGCAAATATGCTTATTCCCCCTTAGCCAGGAACACTGGACTTACCCCTTCAGCTATGACACCCACTTTCTCCCCATCACTGTCTTCTCTCACTATTAGGACTCCTAGTGCCTCACCAGTTGTCTCAGAGACAGGAGTTGGGGGGATCAGACTTGACTCGGGGCCCCTCACTGCAAGCCTTTTAGAGGCAGAAATACAGGTGTAGACATGAACTTTGATTAAGTTTATCTGTGACATTCAGTTCCATCTGCTATTCACCCTCTGAAGTTTTTGAGGGGACACTGCACAGCTTGGGTTTGATTTTATCAACATTCAGATATATTCCTGGACTTATTTCCACAATTGTCCTGTTGTCCATTTGTATGGTTTTAAGGGGGTGATACAAAGCAAAAAATTCTTTTGAAGGTAATAAAGTCATTTGCGTTGAGGATGATTTCATAACTCACTTCAATAATGATACTAAACTAATATCTGGAAAACTCTGAATTGAAGCCTGTCTTGCATTATATTCTTGTTATGCAAACGTTTGAAAAAGAGCAGATGTTCTAGTCAGCAATTAATTACTGAATGTTTTACTGTCTATATAAGCAGAAAATGAAACACTTTGTTATTGCAGTTGGTTGCAGCTTCTAAATGGAAACTTTTTCATGGTTGGTTTAACTTTAATAACCAAAGAAAGGCAATATTGTTCTGTGGTTAGTTATATCTATCTTCCTGGAATAATAAAAATGGCTTTTTGAATCCAGGCCATTTTTTGCCTCCCTTTTTCATATATTCTGCCAATAAATCCCAATTACAAACAGAACTGATTTTATTCCTTGAATCTTAGGTTTAATTTAATTTAATATTATTTTCAGACTTTTAAAGCTAAGAAATAGGCTAGGTGAGTGCAGTCATCACTCAAAGCCAAAACACAGTTTAGGGATTCTTCACTGACTCTAAGTCTGTACAGATTCAAAGTAGAGGATTATATTGTTTTTGCTGTCACTGTTCATAAACCAGTTCCAGATTCTTGTAATTTTCTCATGAAAATAAATTCATAGTTGTTTCTGTGTGTGCTGACTGTAAACTATGGACACCCTGTTAATAAACAGCACTTTATGTATAATTTTCAGAAAATTGTATAACCTAAATATTAATAAATTTGTAAGTAAATAATTTATAATAATATATATATATATATATATATATATATATATATATATATATAT
>VVAS01052035.1:3960-14758 GCA_015103295.1 Ptychochromis oligacanthus
TTGCTCACCTGACGGGAGACAGGCAGAATGTATGTGAGCGGCATCTTAAGAAATACTGTTTTGTTTTTGTTTTTTTGTTTTTTTTTTCTTCTTTTTTCTTTTTTCTTTAAAAGCATCAAAATCATCAGCTTACTTTAAAAGTCTCTCATTAAATGAAAACACTTGCAAATTTCTATCATTTTAGGTGCATGGAGTCTTTTCAATTCTGCAACGCTGGAAAACATGCTTGTTTATTCATGTCGACCTAATCTAGCAAACAGCGATTTTGTAAACATGATATTCTGAATGTGAAAGCAGGTGATGAAATTGCACTTTGAAACTTGATGCACCTACACTATGAATGTGCAGGCAAACTCAGAACAAATCAATACTACAAGCGTCAAATATTTACACTCCCCAGAAAATCAAACAATTACAGAGTAAAAAGGCTTCCCCTGGTTTCTTTTGTTTCTGCAAAGTTTCCTCATCTCTTTCTGTGTCTATTTATTCTTCCAACCCATGTCTCAATCTATAAACGAAATGCACAGGTCAGTTATGACTCATATCCCTCAAGTGCTGTTTACATCACGATTCTGTGTTGATAGGAACTGACCTGTGCTTTCAGCAATCCATTCTCTGCAATATATCATCTATCCTGCATCAAATTTGCAAGACAAAACTTTTGCTCAAAGCTTCAGAAACAGTCCAACTTACGGGCTCTAACTTTGTACTGTCAGAGACTGCTAATCCTATTTTGATCCATACATCCAGGCTCTGCAGCTAAAGCGCTTTGCCTGCAGAAGTTGATGCAAAGTGCAACGGCTGCGATATCTCGACAGGGAGGGAGGATCGACCATCCCTCTTTCTGAATTTCATCAAGGCTGGTGTTTTGACACACACGTCACGCCTCTCTCTAGTGCTCCTCGTTGCTGTTAATGTTCTCTCTCTCCTCATTTGCCACCCTGCTTTCTTTTTTTTTTTTTTTTGCGTTCACTCATACACTCCCATGCACACGCATCGCTTTAGAAAATCTACCATCTTCATCTATTGAGGCCGGGCGAGCACAGAGGCAAAAATAATGACAGATAATCACACCGTCTTTGTAATCTATGGCGAAGTGCCCAGAAAGGAGTTGATTCAGCTGCCTTTTCCAAATCCAGTATCTACATAATTCAAGCTGTATATTTCCGTGTGGAATACACAGAGAAGATGCAGCAGGTCATACACAGTCTATCCTCTTTTCTATTCTGGTAACATCTCTTTTTGATAGTTCACCTATTAAGTTTCATGTGTATAACTTGGAAACAGATCTGTATTTTATTTGGGCATTTGGGCTTCCCTTCATATAGCATGAAAGAGATTTGTTGAATAGCTGTGATGCTTCATGTCTCTCGGACACCCTGAGAGTTCTAAGACATTGTACCTTAAGTAAAGCCACCCAATGCCATCTGGTGTGTGTGTGTCTTTGCCCTGCAGGACTTGAAGGATGAGAAGAAGAAAGCCCGGATGGCAGCAGCTAGAGCAGTGCTGGAGAAATGCACCATGATGCTCCTCACAGCCTCCAAGGTAAACTGCTGGCGCACCAACACTGGGCCTTGAGGCAAGAGTTATAGATTCTGTTGTGCTTGAAGATTTAAGGCCTTCTCAGGTTTCTTTAGACTCAAGATTTAGGGCATGCTTTGATCAATGTTAATAATCAAGCCAAAGTAACATTATCATAAAAGAAAATGAACATCTGTGGTTGAATAACATGAAAAATGATAGAAGTTCAAAAGAGCACAAGAGGCTTCGAGCTTTGACATTTCACATCGTATTCCTTCCAAAGACTTGCCTGAGGCACCCAGACTGTGAGTCGGCGCGGATCAACAAAGACGCTGTGTTCCACCGAATGCGCTGTGCCCTGGAGCAGGTCATCGAGATTGTCACTGAGGCACGGAGCTGTGGGGAGAACAAGATCCTTCCTGCCAGCATCTACAATGGCATCAAGGAATTTAAGGTAGGTTCAGAGTACATGTAGCACATGAGTCATGGTAGCCCTTACTACTCATGGTAAAGGCTTCAGATTAGTGACACTGACACGTGTTAGCACATGAAGTCAAGTAGTGACCCTCCTTTTTGTGCGAAGCACTATTTTCAGTAGCACAGTCTTTCTTAGCAGCCTCAGTCTATTCATCCTCACATTTTTAGAGTGTTGATTTGCGGTTGCATTCACTGTGTTTGCTGTAGCTTCAGATGTGACTCAAACAATCAACACAGAGATGCAGACCTACTCATTTAGTAATTTGGCTCATACGGTTGAGTGAATCACTAGTAAACCTACCTCATTCTTACTAATCTTCTCTCTCCTCCCTGTGTGCTGGCAGATGAAAGAAGTGAACACTTGTAAAAACATTTTAAGGAGGGGTCTTTTCCGTTGACAGAAAAGAAGAAGAAAGTATTTTAATGAAAAGGCCTGAGATGGTTATTGCTTTTAATGAATGTCCCTGCTGCTTTTAATGGCAGAGATCACTAAAAGCTTGTTTAAACTGGTGAACTTACAACACATAAGCAGAGGCTGGTATTTCTCTTAAAAACAGGTTTTTGTTAGGGAAAAAAAAGAAGAGGGAAAGATGAAACAGGAAAAATGCATTAGCTTTTATGTTTCGGTACTTGAAACGCTCTTTACAGAATTTATCAGGTACCTTTGATGGCCCAAGGTGAGTCTAAGACTCAAACCATGTCTCAGAGTTTAATCCTATTAAACAGTTTAATCCTGTTTAATGATGAGGTCAAGTACATACATAGTAAAGTAAGATGGTAAATTGTAACCCATCCATCCTAAGATATTGGTTGGCCAAAGTGTTATGCTAAAATGCATTTAATTTTATTTGTTACTGTGTTGCTACCTAAGTGTTTCCTCCTTTCATCTACCCTTCAAATGCTGCTTCAACCCCGCAATCCCTTACTTTCCTCCACCCTCCCTCCTGCAGTCCAGTGTGGAGTGCCTGCGGGAAAACCTGTACTCCTTGTCACCTCAGAGCATGTCCAGCCAGCTGGAGGCCCTGGTCGAACGGACAGAGGACTTCACTGATTCGGCCTACACCAGTCACGAGCAGCGTCAGGCCATCCTAGGTCTGTGCCAGCTGGCGCGCCAGGACACCCAGCAGCTGGTGCACGCCTGGATTGAGGCGGTATGTTGGCACAAGCAGACAGGCTTCCACAGATGCATACAGAGCTGCAGGAATATTCAATAAAAAACATGTGCTTCCATATAAAGAATATCCAGAGGTTCTCATCTGTAAGAGCCTTGTATTGTCAGTAGGATAAAAAGATGCAAAACAGACTTATTCATGCAAAGAAGAGGAGCTGGGGATGTTGATATGGAGTTATTGCAAAGAAAATATAATATATCCATTTAATCTGATTAATAATTTTTTAAACAAAAATGCCATATGTGCACCTGTTTCAGTTTCTTGTTTCTTTCTTTTTCTGTGATAGTCTGCTGTTTATCATATACAGTACTGGGCAAAAGACTTGAGCACCCCTCATTTCTTTATTTTTTGCTACAAAAATGGGAAATAGTTGCAGCAATTTATTGAAACATTTGCAAACATACATGGAAATACAGTATATAAGGCAAAAACAGGGTTTGTACAGTTCTAATGAGCTTGAAAATCAATATTTCTTATGATCACCTTTATTCTTCAACATACCCTGAACTCTCTTAGACAAGCTTTCTTTAATTTCTTTAAGCAGCCTTCAGGAATAATTCTCCAGGCTTCTTAAAGGACATTCAAAGCTCTTCTTTGGATGTTGGCTGCCTTTTATTCCGTTCTCTGTCAAGATGACCCCACATTGCTTTAATAATGTTGAGGTCTGAGCTCTGGGGAGACCAATCCATGACTGATAGTATTCCATTGTGTGTGTGTTTTTTTTTTTTTTTTTTTTTTTTTTTTTTTTTTTTTTTCTGTCCAGGTATGCTTTTACTGCATTGGCAGTGTGGTTGTGTTTTCTGTGTTCATAATTTTAACAATTCTGACAAGATCTTCAACACCACTGGCTAAAATGCAGCCCCAAATCATGACAGAGCCCCCACTTTGTTTTACAAATGGCTGTAGACACTCACTGTTGTACCTCTTTCCTGACTTCCGTACATATTGATGACGATTTGAACTGAAAATTTCAAATTTGGATTCATCACTCCATAAGATCTGTTGCCACTGAATTTCAGTCCAGTTCTTGTGTAATTTGGCATACCTCAGCCTTTTCTCCCTGTTTCCCTTCCTTAAGAATGGCTTCTTAACAGCCACCCTTCCACTTCCACATTTCTGATGAAACAGAAAGCGAACAATAGATGGATCAACTGAAGGGCCGCGTGCATCTCTCGGGTCCTGTGTCAGGTCTTTGCTGGATTTTATTTCAGATACTACTCATCTGCTGCAGATAGTTTTTTAGGCCCGCCACTTCTTCATTGTCCTCCACTTGTCCAGCTTCTTCAAATTTTTGCACATTGCACACCATGTCAGGAAAGTCTGGCTCCTTGGAAGTAAAATATAAAGGAATGAGTGGTGGCTCAAGACTTTTGCACAGTACTGTGTGATTAATTTACTGAATCGTTTTTAGAGTTGGACAGACAAAAGAAGCAAATTTAACCCATTGCAGTGACCTCAGATAAAGTAAGTCAAAGTGAAAATTTTCACTTTCCGTTCAGCATTTACGAGACTAAACAATTAATAGATTAAAATGTTGATAAAGAACATAATAGTCAGACGTTGTGTTTTTTAAATTTATTTCTCAAGTGGGAACACTCGTGTGTTTTTTTTCTGTGTAGCATGCAGACTCTGTTCAGCAAACGCACAGCATGCTACGCAGACAGAAACTCATACAGACAGACCCACACACATTAGCATTAGGACCCCCTCCTCCTACAAGCTCACTTACTCATTCACCTTGCCTCCTCAGTTTCTTTTCACACATCTCTCCTGGAACAACAGAGCATAATAACCCACCTGAATAACTGTTTTTACCAAGATTCGTTCAGCTGTGAAAGAAAATCTTGTGTTCCTCGCCATTCAGCAGTCTCCTTGGCCTTCAGAATTGATGGACTTATGAAATGCAAGTCATTATGTTGCAGTTTCTAGCTGTAAACTTTATTCAGAGTACACAGAGATGCTACTGCTGCAAAACCGCACGCTAGTGCCTCGTCAAGCCTTTGCAGCTGAAGGTCTCGTGGAGACCGGAACACTGCAGTTTTTTGAAACCACAGAGAGAGGATTTTCTGCCCAGCTTAATTTGTGCTCTTGATTGTTTAGCAACATTTCTGTCTGAAATTTAGAGAAATTGCTGTGAATTGCTACAATGATATAACTGCTTTAAATCCTTTTATTCTGATTGCACGTAGTCATGCACTCTAATGCCTTACACTCTTCTTGTATTCAGGGCATAATGGCTCACAAATGTAATTAAAATATCAAAAACTATGCTGTTAATACATCGAGTTTCAGCCTTTTTCCAGTTAAATCTCATACTTTTCCCATGTCGATTTCTGCTTGTGTTAGCCTTGTGAAGCATGTATAACTAATGGATAATGGATGGAGCACATAAAACCACGCTGTGTCTCATGTTTTATTCTCCTCTTCTTCTCTCATCGGAGCAGCAGTCTGTCCATGCCAAAGAGGCCACGAAGGACATGGAGGTAGCCATCCTGAAGACATGCCAGAGCATCAGTGACCTCAGACGTGAGGTGAACATCAGCCTGTCGCTGAGTGTGAAAAGATGTTCCCAGTTACAGAAACAGACACTGCTAAAATGTCTCTGACTAGCTGGTGGTGCCTCTGTAGCCGTTTTCTCGCTTTCATTTTTCATGTCACCTCAGCTCACCTGCTGCTGCTGTCTCTCTGTCAACTCATTATGTTACCTCTGCTCTTCTTTTTTCTCTTCCTCTTCAAATATTCAGACTAATTTGTGCCCTTCTCTTCTTTTTCTGTTATTTAATCTTTGGTTCCTCCTTCAGCTCCATAAGGTGGCAGTGGGCCGTGCCTCAGACTTGCTTAAAGTTCACGGGGAGCAGTTGCCACTGCGGGCTCTCAAAGCAGCAGGTGCCGAGGGAAACCTGGAGGAAGTGGCAGAATATTCACGCACGCTCACTGAGCAGAAGGAGCAGCTGGTGGAGGTAGGTGGGATCGGGGGCATAGGAAGCAGAGGGTTGACAGCCATTTGAATTTGTGGATAGACTGCATAGAAATTAGTAGTAAAGTTTGCATTTATCTGGTTCATTACTTTATGAATATCACAGTAATCAGTCTGACTTCTTAGGAAAAACTGGCTTCATTTTATGTTATGAGTTACGTGGTTGCTGAAAAAAATGAAATAAACACTCATTTTTAGAAAATAGCACATACCAATTGTGCAAAGTAGAATGTAAAGTGAACTGAACCAAAAACAAAAGCCTTGATGTAGGAAATGTGGAGTGCAAATGTATCATTCAAGCTCTGCCATGTCTTTGCTAGAGGCCCTACCGAACAGCAATTATAGTAGAGCCTGACTGCCAATATATCAACCGATCTTAGCTCTTTGCCGATATATCAGTATTGGCATTTATAATGGCCGATAAATGAAAATTGAAAAAGTAAAGAAGAGACAGGAGAAACACCCTTCAACCATGTTATGAGTGTTGATTTTGCATAATTTGTCCACCAGAGCGCACTCTGCAACTTCCCTGTTGGCAACAGGTGTTTGGAGTGCCACAAACACAACAACCAGCTGACCCAAACAGAGTGGGGCACAGCATAAATGAGTAATCTACAACTTGGTGTGACAATAAAACAAGATTATTTTTAAACTGCATTGTCATATTCTCTTAGTAAGGACTCATAAATAACTACACATAACAAATGTTAGGGAAATCTGTTTATGTTTTCTGTGTCGTAAAGAAAAAGGTTATCGGCCCATATGTTGGGTTTTTAAATCATCAAATATCAGTATTGGTCTAAAAAATCATATACTGGTTGGACTCTAAATTATAGTGTGTGTTTGATTTAGAAAATAGTTATGGGGACCAACCATAAAAGTCAAAACGATACTGATCTGCACTGAGGTGCACAGAAGGTGACCTTGAGTAGGAGATTGCTGAAGTTGAAGGGGTTTTGTTGGTTATAGGCAAGTTTCCACAACTTTTGAGCGCACCTCATGCAACGCACAGGGTACAACTTTTGGAAAATATTCAGATTTCCTTTCAAAATGTAGACAAATGTGTTTCATAAACATTTGTCCAAATGACTGTGTTTTTGCCTTGGCAGAGATCATCGCTAGCATGACCTCTGCCAAGGAGGTCATGTAATTGGCTGGGTTTGTTTGTTTGTTAGCAGGATTATTGAAAAAGTTAAAGATGGATTTGCATGAAAATTTTACCAGCCTAGCCTAATTGTACCAGATTGGTCCAACTTAGAAATGATAAATTAGAAGTGGAGTTGATTCAGATCTGCATCCGGGAATTTTTGGAAGAATTGTTTATTGCTATGAAAGAGGGCAAAATTGGAACTTCCCAATCTTCACGAATGCATACCTAATCAAACTATAGTATTAAAAAAGAAATTAAAAATAGCAAATTAAAATGCAGATCTGTAGACTTTTCAGCCTTGGTGGGGCATATGCAGACTGCTCTTGTTAGTGATTTCCTGGTGACTTTATTTATCTCAGAAGCACCTCCAGTCAAATTATGTTTCCATCTGTGTTTCACTCCAGACGTGTCGGCTGCTGTGCCACGTGTCAGGAACAGAGCCATTAGAGATCACATGTATACACGCCGAGGAGACCTTCCATGTCATTGGTCCACAGGTAACATAACCTGTCTAAACGTTATCTGCCTAAATTATTATTTGTTAAATTTAGCACTATTAATATGCGCCACTAACTCAATGTGTAAATGGCAGCAGATGGGAGTGAGGAGCCTGGTTAGGTGTAAAGGATGACTTACTTAAACTCCAGATCCAGTTCATTCCATCCAAAACTTTTATTGGACTTCAATAAAGTCAAGCTGGTCGTACTGTGGTTCAGGAGTAAAATCAAACATGAATAATATTCTTAGATTCAGTGCAGAGGGAAAATAGACATTTAAATTCCCATCTCCTCTGTCTTCCTCCCACATCTTCAATCTTTCAAAATGGCTGAGAACATGCTGTCCACTTAGTCCCCCATCCCAGATCAAATTATGTTTGCTCCTGGAAACCATCCAAGCCCGTAATTATCCAGCAATGTAGAATGTTCCCGCCTTGCAGCGCTAATGTCAGGCCCCACATGACTCCGCAGTAATGACTCCGCTCCTAAGTTCAAAGGTCAGCCAATCAATAACGGTGCAGTATGGGGGTGGTAGTGGTGATATCTCGCTCTGTGCACCCAGAGTAATGCAGGGGTGGCCCAGAGGGTAATTGGCTATTAAATACTACACTGTAGAGGATGGACATGAGTAGTGAGTATGGTTGTAGTCATGTTAAGTTTCATATTTGTCAGATTTTTCTAACATCGTACTTCGGTCTGATGCCAAGACCAGACGTGTAGATGTAAATTGTTACATATGTGAGAAACAGCTTGCGCTTGTACACATATGATGAGTCATGGTGAACTGTACTTATCTACCTGAATCCATTTATTTTGTAAAACCAAAGGCTAATGATAAAGCCTCAAATGCTTCCAGTTATATAATTTTGAGCTTAATTCACAGACCCTTGGACTTTACATTGCATTGCATAATTTCACTCCAACAGCAGCAAACAATTTGATCACTCCTCAGATCATCTCAGCAGCCCAGACGCTGGCTCTCCACCCATCCAGTAAGATTGCAAAGGAGAACCTGGAAGTGTTCTGTGAGTCCTGGGAGTCACAGCTCTGTGACATGGCTCTGCTGCTGAGGGAGATCAACGACGTCTTTGAAGGCAGACGAGGTCAGTTTAAGTCACTTTGTGGTTACATGTGTCCATTCAGGTGAGTCGTGGTAAAAATACAGTGAGAATACAAGATAGAAACATAGAGTTAGAAAGGGTAAGGAGGAGAAGGGAATAAAGGCAGATGTGGCATCTATGGAGTCTTGCCTGAAAAAATAAGTCTCTGAAAAAACTTGATGAATCATTTTGTTCTTGAAAATTTCAGCAGTATTAATAAAAGTTGAAGGTGAGGCAAATCGGGAAGCATGAATATATCTTTTCAAAATTAATCATCACGGATCGTGGGAAGCATTTTATCAAAGGAATAACGTCAGTGCCATTGAACATCATTGTATTCATCCCTCCTCTGTACACTCTCTATTCATTATTGTGCCAATAACCTGAAGTGTCCGAGTCATGGACAACCGCTCTGACAAACTCAGCTGTTTGTACACTCTGTGACAGAGCCAGGGACACAATGTAGATACTCAGGTCTTTGTATTAGTGTGTACTGTGCAGACATTTGTCCACCGTGTGCACATATGCATTTGAAACTTGGATCTAAGTGCTTTTACGTGTTACATGTCGGGCTCACACTTCACAGTTGCCCTCACTTTGACATATAAAATGGAGTAAATATTTTGAAGCCCAGCGCAGTGGATGAAAGGGTGAAAGGATCGCATCCATCACACAATTGTTTTCCCATGGAGCCACAAGGCTGCATTAAATAATTCGGCAGACGCTATGGAGAGGTCTTTTATCATCTCCTTTGTTGTTGCAGATATCTACACACAACCATTCAAACAGAAATAGCAGCAGGGGTTTTCTCTAAAATATTTACTAACATTAAACCATAAAACAAATAATTATTTCATTTTTGACTGTGATCCTTTTTCACATAACAACAATAACTCTCTCTTTCTAGGAGACAAAAGACCTTATTTGTCACTTCCTAGACCTGGGGTGAGTATCACACTATCCTTCCTCATAAATGTTTCAATGATACAATGGTTTGTAATCCTCTGATTAATGTCACTCTCTTTTCTCCATAGAAACACTCAGTTAACTTGAAGACTGCCAAGGCTGTCAAGTTGGATGCAGAGGTAGCATACACCACAAAATCCTTTGGCTTTCAGCACAATACATCACGTCACATCTTGTACCCTCTTTTGGCAGCAGTGTATTCATCTCCAGGAAACGTTGTGTCACTCTCTTGAAGAATTGATAGGGTTTGTGTGGTAATATGCCGCAATTTTGCCAGCCAGCAGTTTTTCCCACGCTGTACCACCACAGAAAGCAGGATTATGCTGATTATAGGCTTTCCAAGTGTGTAAACAAGTGGAAAGTACCCTGTTGGCTAATGTACATTTTTAAAAGACATCAGTTATATTTCACCCTTCACCAAAAAGAACTGTGTTTTTGCATTTCTGTGTGCGTAGGAGCAGACAAGTATGGCCAAACTGGGTCTGGAGCTTCGTCTTCTGTCATCAGATGTTGACACAGAGGTGGAAAAGTGGGAGGAGCAGGAGCACGACATTGTCCGGCAGAGCCAGAGCCTCGCCAGTATGGCCTACAACATGTACCTGTTCACCAGGTAGCCTACCATCATCACACACTGCACAAATGCACACATGCCTTGATTTTATATACAGTATTGTGCAAAACACTTGAGTGACCCCTCATTTCTTTATATTTTGACAGGAAAATGGGAAATGGGTGCAGTGTTCTATTGAAACATGTGCAAACATAAATGGAAATAGAGTATATAGGGAAAAAAACAGAGTTTGTACAATTCTAAGCTAAGCTTGAAACTCAATATTAGGTATGGCCTCCTTTATTCTTCAGCACAGCCTGAACTCTCTTACGCAAACTTTCTTTAAGTAGTCTTCAGGAATAGTTTTCCAGGATTCTTGAAGGACATT
>VVAS01052070.1:0-16609 GCA_015103295.1 Ptychochromis oligacanthus
CCCCCCATTTTCATATAGTCCCTAATATTTTCTTCAGCAAAGTATCAAACTGTACTGTGTTGATAAGGCATTCTGTGTACCCAAAAACCAGTGTAAATGTATTGAACCTGACTGATGTTTGCTTTAACTTCAGGGCTCTACTGGCAGCCAAGTGCCTCAGAACAAATATGCAGAGCTGCTGGCCATCATCGAAGAGCTTGGAAAGGAGATCAGACCCACGTACGCTGGAAGTAAGAGTGCAATGGAGCGACTGAAAAGAGGTAACCTTGATATGCGGAATGATACATAAGTAGCACACAGGCATTAGTGTTTGTCAGTCTTACTGTGTATTTGTTCTTCTTCAAAGGGATAATCCACGCCAGGGGGCTGGTGCGTGAATGCTTGGCTGAGACGGAGAGAAATGCAAGGTCCTAGCTAAAAACACTCATTCCTCTCTGCAAGAAGAACTACCTTTCATGAGGAAAAAAATTAACTTGCATGGCATTTCCTTTGCAAGGAGGAAGTAAATGAAGAAAGTATGGAACAGCAAGCTCCTTGAGAGAAGAAAAAAAAAAAATACAGTAATGCAATTTGTGACTCCTGATGGTTCTGGAGGATCATTTCAATCATGTATGGGTTATTGGAATTCAAATGAGAGGATATCATGTGTTTTTATGCCCCACTTTTGGGATCTTAATTTTGACTTCATATTTAAAGCATTGGTTTATGCATGCGAACGGGCCCATGGGTTAATTGTAGACACTGCATGGCTTGTACAGATGCAGATGGAAAGGACTTTCTTTTTTTCTTTTCTTTTTTTTTCTATTTTTTTTTATAGTGATTGGTCTGTTTTTCAGACCCCTATAACACCTGGCTGAGTGAGGGAGGAGGGACAGAGATGTGCCAAATGCATTGGTTCATTTGTGTTGAGGTTGGCTTTGGTATTAAAGGGAGGAAAAAAGAAAGGAAAATGCTGTTACTTGCATCTTTGTATGTATTTATTACTCAGTGTAATAAATTGTATTTTCAATATAGTTGTCACTGTGATTCATTGTGTTCTGGTTTAATAAGCACATAACTTTTGCCACATAGACATGGTTCCTGCGACTACTGCCATATTGTACATAAAAGCTAGTTGTAGAGGTCAGTGATTTAAGTATGGCCTATTAATGAAATCTGGCCTATTAATAATAATATCAATAATAATTTTAGCTGTGTCATAGCAACTCTTTGGATGAAATGATGACTCAGTAAACCACTTTGGTCCAGACTGAAATATCTCAACAATTTGATAGGCTGCCACAATACCGTGTTCAATCAGCAGACTGTATTTAAATGATGGAAGTAGTCACCATGATATTACCCATTGTTTAGTAAATGCTATTTGAAACTAGATATAAAGAACAAGGGCCGAATCTAAAAAAATCAAGGGCACTGTATGTATGGTCATATAAGGGCTTGTCAATCACAAGGTAGGCCTGTGCTAAAGCATACCCTGCTGTATCATCCTTTTTGACTCTAATGGGGATCATCATTTACAAAAATGAACTTAACATTGTATTCAATAATATTTGAAACTGGTGCCTGACACCATAAACTCATCAGGAAGGGTTTTACCGAGGTTATGACTTAAAGGAGCTGAGGGCCATTTCCCCATAGACCAGGAATTGCCCCCAGGTTGTAAATTAAAAAAAACAACAACAACAACAAAAAAAACCCACGCAGATTTAAGGCCATTTTTCATTATTGGCTTTAACATCCATCTTTTATATACGGTCTATGGTCCAGACTGATGGCTCTCAGAGGACAAATACTGCTTGGTGAAACTTCTATCCCCACCAGGATTTTGACTTGTGATTCTGAGCAAAATGTTTGTCGGATGCATCACTTTGCAGTGAAATTGTATTAATTTTGATCAACTTTGATCTGTCAGAATTTCACAGTCTGGTACTTACGTTTATGACTTAAAATGTACATATTTAATGCCACTCCGGTCACCCTCACCTACGGTCTGGTAATAGTGCTGGTCACAATGTTTTAGTATTGTCAAAGCCCTTAGCAGCCACATTTTACTGTGCAGGGAAAGACCCTGATTAAAGGGACCTGTGTTAAGTGTAGCCTGCACATACTGGTGAATGAAAATGTAGTGAGCACAGACTACATATGCACTGTATGCCAGTGAACCACTTTTTAATGAGGCCTGCAAAGCAGGATTTGGGCCTAGCCCAGGTGATTTCAGGGTTAACCCTGGGTTTTCAGTGTTATGAAGGTGGTTCACTTTTTTATCACAGTACCTTACCATGGTAACTTATGCTGCAGTCCACCTGAAAGACAAAGGTTCTGTTAAGACATAGCTATGAGGATAAATGTAATTCAATGCTCTGCAACTTTTTTTTTTAGTAAAAACTACTGGTTTTTACTAAAAAAAGTAAAAAAACAAACAAACTACAACACACCTTGAAAGTGTATTTTGAAGGACTGGCACAGAAACAGTCCTGCCTTTATTTTCTGAATGTATCTTTGTTAAATTCTTTTATTTTACACTCATAAATGGAAATTCCCTAAAAGGAAACCCATTGTTTACCAGTTCAAGACTGGAGAAAAACGTTTATTTTGAAACACTACAAGGACAAAGAAATCAGAAAGCCATCAGGACTTTAGTTATCTGCGATGTCTTGAAAACCTCAGATAAAGTCGAATAAACATGCCCCCCTTTTCCTTTGTTGATAATATTTACATTCCTCATGCTTTTGGTTTCATCTACGGTCCCAACAGATGCGTACACCGCTTTTCCCCCAGATAGCCAATAGAAACACAGAGTGAAAGGGACTACCAATCACAGCTCCGTATTTCAGATAGTATTTTGACCAATAGCGATGCGGGCTGTGTACGTTACAGCAGGCAGCGACCACTGCAGTGCAGCAGCCAACCAGCAACCAGCTAGCCAGCTTGACTACTCACAGAGAAATATGGATGAAATAACGATACAAGTCAACGGGTAGGTTAACTGTTCATTAAATGTAGCCTGTCTTCTGTTTTACATCATTTATTATATATCCCCGTGCGCTATAATTTCACGCGCGCTCTCCAGCGAGCCTACGCGGTGCTTACAAACCTGTAATAAACCAACTTAGCCAAACTCAGCTAGCTAGCTAACCATTTTGAACTGCTCGTCAGAGGTAGTTATCGTGCTAGCTTGGCAACTTAGCCTGACTGACCCAGGCTCCCGCGGAGTTGACAGGCAACTTTAACCGTCTGCAGCATCGATTGCGCCGGCTGACACCGTAGCTAAAACAGCTAATGTACCTTCTTACTAAATGAACCGACCCACTGCATGTCTAGCTCTGTGTGTCTGTTGATTATGTTGCTTACGCGTATTGTGCATGTATTATGCAGCAGTGTCTCATGCATTGATGCTTTATTGTGTTCACAGTTGAGCAGCACGTCCTACTGTTGAAGTCAGGAAAACAAGAAGTATGATTAACAGCACTCTTAACTCCTCTCCTTTGGTCCCTAGCTGTCAGACTGACCCCCTCTGCATGGGCCCATAAAAATGTCCACAGATGACAGTATCTCTGAGGATGTGTCCAGCTCGGGGGCTTTGAGCCATTGCCATGTCAGTGCTGATGGGGATGTGGGGAAGGAGAGCGAGAATTCTCTGGTGTCCTCTGAGGGGACGTCAGCCTCGGGACTGGCTGTCTCTGAGGGGAGACACACGACCTCCCAAACAACGGGAGGCACTGTGGAGTGCAGGCCAATGGACATCACACCAGCATGCAACAAGATCAGGTGCAGGAACCCTTAAGTTCATTACTGTATGCGGAAGACAAATAGACAGAAGTGTCTCTGTGTAAAAACACAAGGCAATACATTTATCCAAGAAGGGAATTTCAGCATTCAGTAGTATCACACATGTACAATATGATAGTATCACTTTTATAGAGTAATTAGCAATGTAAACAAAGTTAAATATTTGAATAGTTTTTCCAGTGCAGATGTGTTGTTGCTGTTTTCTGTATTTACTTGTACTTTGCAGGAAACTGACTTACATTTATTATCTATTTTTGCAGAAGAGTCTGTCCATCATTGTGACAGCTTTATTTAAGTGTTTGTGGAAATGTGAACATATCTAGAAGTCTTGATTAGGATGCACTGACTGCAATTTTCTCATCCAATTTTGAGTTCAGATTTTTTTTAAATCGTTGACCTGGCCATTTAGATTTTGTCCTATGACAGTTTCCTTTCTAAAAATTATAATTGACAACATACATGAATATTTCTCTAACTTTTCTTTAATGAAAGTCTGTATTTCATGTTAATAATATAACACTGTACATTAATTAACTTTTATATTTCTACCACTTTAAGTCAAACTCAGAATAAATTGCTCCAGGTTACTTGCCAGAGCTTTTTTTTTTAGTGCAGTTTAATCTAAGTCAGAATGAATTGCAGTGTGTCCCACTTTATCTGATATTTTTTACGTCTGTGTCGCTCTGTAATTACACCTCCAAAATGCTAGCTGGTGCTGAAGTTACTGTTCTGTGTTGATTTGAGCTGATTGTGTTGAGTTGAGAAGACCTCTGAACCGTCTGAGTTTATACAATTATGGGCAGAGTTATCTTTCACTGGGAGTTTACTGTATGTAGTATTAGCATTAAGGAAGACTAAAACAATCACAGCCCATTATATATTCCATTTTGTTTAAAAGAAGATGGCATATTGATACCAAGGAGAACAGTCACACTTGTTGAAGTCTGCACCACAGTGATGTGCATATCAGCTACAGTACAGGCTAAAGGATTCGGATATATCTGAAGCTGATTCCGGTCACCAGCCAATCGAATGATGTATCTTTGGTCTTCATAAGTAGTGGAGCTTGAGGAATACTGGATCTTTGTTAGTTATACAGAAAGAGAAAAATAATACGGCCATTGTTTAATTTTCCAGCAAAGCATTTCACAAACTAAATAGTAACTTGCCGTACCTGACTCGGCACTACCTGCTGCTTAGCTGTGATCCTACTCAGCTACATGTGCTGCAGATGTTGTTGAGAGTACTGGAAACAAAGGTATCCACTGCCGTATAAGCTATGTGATGACACATTTTTTTAAATAATTAAAAAAAAATATTTTTCTGCATTATGTTGCATAAAAAGTAGTTTTAATATTGGTGCATTTCAGACAACATGTAGCTGACACTGAAAAATCTGTGATAGGACAGTATCTGCTCCGATTACCGGATAGTCAATATATATCAGTCTGCTTTAATAAGTAGAATTCTTTTTTGACCTTTATAATTTTATTTTGTGGCATCTAAAATGCTACTGAGTCTTAATACTGGCTGGAGAAACATATCTAATACCTGGATTTAATTACTTAGGTACAATATTTCAACAATATCCATTTTTGTTACAGGAGTCTATGTCTGAGCACAGATGAAGCCTTTGAACAAGGGAAGACCCTCCCATTCATCAATCCAAGCTCTCTGGAGACCCTTAGGGCCCTGGTGCAGGAGATCCAGAGCAGCGGAGAGACAGACCCAGAGATCTGGAAGGACTGTGAGGTAGGAAAATACCACAGAGCCTGGAAGACAATAGTTATTGTAGAACGCTGATGATGAAGTGTAGTTACGGTTTGCTGCTGTGGCAGTTTGTTCTTATGTGCTGCATTTGGCAGCTGGCAGCCTCATTTCAGAGCTGTCACATGTATTTTTTGTGCAAATCACACCTGACAGTGAGATAGATGCACACATACAGACTCCAGCGCACCCCACACATCATCACTCTAAAGTTGATTTTTTCAGACACAGGATGTGATTTGCAGTGAACAGACAACTGTGATGCTCTGCAACAGGAAGGCACTTTACGACACAGTTCATAAGGCTTCAGGGCTTTTAGTTTGTACACCTGGGCACACACTGTGCTCTCAGTCTTTAATTACTCTATTGGCAGATCACTAGAGAATTAAATTCTACTATCTCTTCTCCCTCTCTAATTTGAGTTTGTATCATAATTGTGGTGCACAGCTGTGCTCTCTGACCCTTTCACAAATGCACATGTTCTTGCACTCATGTCATCTAGTGTGCAGGCAAATATTTCTTTTTCTGTTAATGCCCATCACCGTGTTGTCACCTTCTCTCTTACTTATTCACTCACTCCTTTAGTGTGTTTATATGCACTTAATTAACCAAGTGATTTCCCAGCTAGATTTCTCCTGGGGAAGCTGATTTCTTGGTCATGCAGTATAATATGGAGGATATAGGCCACATGGTTGTGTTCACACTGTTTCTCCATACACAAGCATGTTCACGCATGTTTGACCTACATAGACATAAGCAGAGGTTTGATTGTCATGTCATACGGACCCTTGTGGCACATGGGAGCATCTGTGTGACAAGGAAAGTTAAAGATGCTCTCCAGACATGTTTAAGGAACAATAATTTATGTTTGATATGTTTTTTTCTTTAACTAAAGAGTTTATTTACCTTGTTTAAAAAGCTAATTAAGTTTACTCCTTTTCCCTGTAGAAATGTAGAAATCTAGAATTAATTAATTAATTTCAAAAATTCATTTCAGAAATAACTACTGGACATATGTGCATGTGCACTGAAGGTTTCAATTTCCATATCACAACTGTGTAAGTTGTATACTGAAAAACCATTGACTTCCAAAGTAGCTGTGATGTCACATGCTTGCAGGTATGTGTGTAGGAACTGTGAACTCAGAGACACTTTCCCCTTCAGCAGTTGTCTACAGTCTGTTCTGCACTGTGAAGGGCAACACCCAAGTGGAATAACAATAAAGACATCCTGTTGTGGATTTACACTAACCAAGTTACCAACAGTGCACGTAAATATGTTGTCTGGTTGCCTGGTGAAGCCTCTAACCAGCAGTCTGTACTATGAAGCAAGTTCAGCATATCCAGGATATCTTTCCCTTACCTGGCTTTACAAATCAGGAATCACACTAAGTCATCACACAAAGGTGGTTATCAACTTGATGTCAGCCCAGGTTTTCCAAATCTAGCTATAAGCTAGAGTCTTCTTTCCTTTTTTTAATATAAAAGAGGCTTTGTTGGTATGAGCAATCAAAAACAGGTCTAGAGGCGCACAGTTCTCAGAAGAATAATAATATTGAGCATAGTGTTTTGTTCAGACAGATCACAAATTCCAGCTCAGCTGCAACCCCAGCAGGTCAGCTGATCTCAATGTCAGCCAACATCAGCTGATGACTCAGCTGATAACCTTCTTCACATCCAGCTGTCAAATTTTATATGGGACGTACTATTAAAGCTGCTTTAGCCTCTCTACAGTTGCTGCACATGCAAGCTGCTTTACAACCCACCTCCACCCCAGCTCCTCCTTTGCTGCTGTTTACAACTCATTCAGTGTCATATCACTGATACCCATTTGTTCTGTGCTGGGGTCTTTATGTCTTTCCATGTATGCATATGATAGGTTGGGGAGGTCCTAGAACAGAGCCACACCTCCAAATATAAATAACTGACTATGGAATTTACAATCTTCTTTCAAGTACTGTGTTCCTGCCTGAACTATAATTGAAGGCAATTTTAGGAATTTCTAAATATTATAGACAAAGCAACACAGTTGCTGAATTGAAAAGCCTGGAAGGAAAGCTAGCAAAAAACTACTGACTTAATAGACTTATTATTGTCACTTCCCCTTTCCTTACTATAATTACAGCTGTTTTTTGTTTTTTTTCATTCAATTTATGTGTTGCTCAGACACATTCTTTCAGCTGCAACCGTGGTAGCACTCTTGGGAACAAATAAAGAAAATTAAACGTAATTCAAACCATTACCTTTGCTTGCAGATCTTACATAGGCTAATGTCAACAAGTACGAGGCTTTAGTGCTGCAGTCAGCCTCTGTTTTAGGATTGTGTAAGGACCTATAGTTTCATGAAATGGCGTTGAAATCACTTGCAGTCAGCTGGAATAAATAAAGCAAGGAATGAAGTTTCCTGCGCTAAGAAACTCCATCTCTTATTGATGCAAGTTGGTGAAAGACAAAGGGTTTTCTGGTCTTGTCTTCTAGGTATTATGTGTATTTTATCTGTTGTTTTCCAAGAGAATTGATTGGTCAGGCAACGGTAGTTTTGAACAACTTGATCTGGAACATAACTGGTGGCTTTTCCCTTGTAGTGAACCACCATCGTAAACCTAAAAAATCCATGATTAAACCTGAAATTGCCATGCTGACCTTAAAGCTTGCTCCACAGTACAAGCCTCTGGTTTATTGTATGTTTGTAAATGTTCAGAATCTAGGTAAGGTAGTCTGGGTAAGATGCACTCTTTTGGCTTTTAGATGGTATGGTAGCTCAGACATTGGTTTAGGACAATCATCATGATTGCCTCTGCAGCATAAAGACAAAAAGCCAGCCCAGAGGCAAATAGGGAATGTCAGCATATATTGACAGTAATAAAAATGACCCAGGCTCTGCCCCCAGCTGCTTTACCAGGGGGGAATGTGTTGCTGTGAGTAATGATGGCGCGTGTTGCTTTGTTTTTCTGTAACAGGGTCGATGGTTGCATCTGTTTCAGTTGGTTGAGAAGCAATACCAAGAGCAAATACTTGCTCAGCAAGAACAATACCAGTGCCAAATACAGGTAAGCCTGCATTTATCATATCCTGTCCCATGAAATTGGCCCTCTTCAAAAAAGAGATGGTGCACAATAAGGTGGTTATCCTAATAAGTAAATTGAAAACAAATGTTAACTTGTCCAGTAAAATTATTCATCTTTTTCAGTTGATTCAGGATGAAATTAAGGCCCTGGTTCAGCTCCAAAACCGCCAGGCTAGTGTCCAGCCACACGCAGAGTTCTCCCCAACTCCCGTGACCAAAACTACCACAAACACAAAGGACTATATTTTCCCCCTTGTCTCTACTGAATGCACAGTCCCCAAAAATGTGCCCAGCGACAGTGACAGCCTGGCAGCCCCCATCCATACCCCTTTTAGCTCCCCATCACCTCCGCTCCCCAGGTCCGAGACTACCAACCAGAGGGAGGAGCGGGCGACCACAGTGCTCAGCAGTGGATATGGGACTCTGTCTACTTGGGAGTCAGGTCTGGAATGTGCAGGTTCACCAGGGGAAGATGAGGATGTTGGTCAAGGAAGCGGGAAGCATCACTGGTCCACTAACTTCCAGAAAGACTCAGAGACAACTGTGATTGGTTGCCAGCAGGATTTTTCCAATGAGAGGACTCTCAGAGTGAATGAACCACCAGTGTACCAGCAGAAAACCTTTGGGTATGTCTAAGGTTAAACGCGCACACACTAACCAGAGTCTGTAAGGAAGTACTGTGCCCTTTCAGACTTGCACTTCTTCCTGTTAATCTAAGAGCATCTGAAAATGGTTATGGACAAAGTTTGAACTTGAGACATTTCCACATTTCAGTGCCAACACCTTCAGTTGCTAAACAATTTTTTTATGTTAAGTATCCCCTCATTTGCTTTGCTTTATAATTTCACATGTATGATAGACGGAAGTTTTTAAAATAATGGAAAAGACTTTAATGTCTTTTCCATTATGTCTTTTCCTGTCTGTTACAGGTCAAATTAACGAGATTCAACTGTAATGACTATAATTTCAATTTTTACAGCTCATTCAGGAGCTAAAGTTAGTTTGTTGCTTGCAGCTGCTTGTAAAAGTCTTTCCTCTGAGTTTCAAACACACCTGCAGGATTAGGCAGCAGCAGAATCCAGTCATAAGCAAGAGAGTTGAGCACATTAATGCAAGTGTGGCACAACAGCAGTAGCTTCATTAATTACTTAGAATAAATGGTCCCTGACATGGAGACAGGATTGATCAGGATCTAGCAGCAAATGAATCTGTACTTCACTTCACGCAGGTGAGCTGTCACACAGAGTCACAGTTTATAACCTGCAGCGAGGAACGTGAATATAAGTGTGACCTAAAAGTGACAGATTGATGATGCCAGCAATGTTACTTATTCCATATTTGAAAAGGGTTTTATAAATGCATTTAACATCAAATTCACTTACCTGTAGACCTTTTCTATGATGTTGCACTCAAATTTGTTGCAACAGCTTTATTAGTAACAAAGGTGTTCCTAATAAAGTGGTCAGTAGTAGGATTCCATAAAGCAGAGGGGAGCTGCAGATCGAGCCAGTTCTCAGGGTAATGCTGACAAGCACCCCCTTTCACAACTGTCACATTATTTTTACTGTTATAAAAAATGATTATAGCTGGTTTAGTGATACTAGTACAAATTAATCAGAGCTGCTGGGAAGTGCTGACACAATGTTATACAATATACATGCACTTCGTAAATATCTCTAGAACAGTGGTTCTCAAAGTTTTGCCAAATGGAAATAAAATTGCCAAAAGTGTCACTTTTGATTGAGGGCCACACAAAAAAAATGCACACATCATGGTAATTGTCATTTTTGTATTTGCTTATAGTTTTCTAACCATTAATTACCATATTGTCCAAAACTGCATTTAATTTACCAATACTTGTACTTCCAGTTTGGGTGTCTCCTGATACTGAGTACCCATCCAATATCAGTGTTACTTACTTGGTATTAGCCTTTTTCGTTTTAGTCACAAATGACTATAAAACAAACTAAGAAATCTTAGTTTGGTGCAAAAGTCCTCCAAACTGCTGACCCTTTGCTGTTAGCATCCTCCATGCTAGGTTTCCTTCCAGCAACTGCTGCACTATTGCTGAAGTGTGGCATAGTAAATACAGAACAACAAAGCATTGAAGTGAATAGATCAGCCCCATAGATGGACTTGTTGTCACAATACTCAGTCAAACTTTTCAAGTCACTATCTGACAGATATCTGATCAAATTATCCCTAATTAATATAAGTTGTCAAACCCTGCAGGAATCCTGTTGAGATTTAGGCAACATTTGTCTGAGAAATGATATTTTTACTTACTCTGAGCTGTTCTGTTGGCAGCACCAGCCAGCAGTTAACCTCCTGGGCCCAGCGGCAGAAACTCAGGCCCAAGAAGAGCAAAGCAGGACAAACTTCATCCCAAATCCCCGAGTACCAGGAGCAGCCTCGCAGCCCCAGAGAATCCCACAGTCAGAACCCCCTGGAGAGCATGGACTCCCAGGACCAGGTATAACTCACCAAGTGGTGACAGCTGCTCCTCCAGGACTGATAAGAATTTGCATCGATAAAATAAATAAATAAAGAAACAAAAAAAAAACCCCAAAAGTACATAGTGTTCATGTGTGGTATTTTTGTTTTTTGTGCATTTGTCTGTTGTGGTTGTCCCAATTACTTTCCTGCTGCTGAATGTAATCCAGTCATCTCTATTGGGTTTCAGCATGAACCAGCTGGGCCGTCATCCAGCTCTTTTCCCCTGAAGAGGAGTGATAGCCTGGTATCTGAAGCCTCAGGTAAGAATTCACTGACTCAGACAAAACACACAGCAACTGGATTTGGCCACTGTAAAATACAAATATATGAAATGAAAATTAAACAGTACAGGATGTTACACTTATTATGGAATATGAAGCCTTCTGTCATATTTGTGTTTGCTAGTTGCTTCATTATTAATCTGGGCCCCAACTTAGTACAATTGCCATTCTGCCTGATATATGTCAACAGGTAGAAAAAAAACCTGAAAACATACATGCCTGCATACATCTGGCGAGCTGATTTCTTGCTATTTAGCATACAGTAGAGTTATAATAGAGCTGGTATTATCCTGCATTTTTCTCAGTCAGTCAACCAACCATAACCAACAGTCATTTCTGAGCCTGAAGCTCATTTGTTCCTACCAAAGATGTAATTCCTTAAAGAATACCAGTCATAAATATAAAGTTACATTTTTAGATGGCTCAGGAATTTCTTTAAACAGATGTTCAATGAAGTTTTTTTTGGCAGATTTTCCTTCTACACTGGCTCAGTCATGTGTTTTTAATAATTTGTGGACAACACTGAAGCTCTGTGGAACAGGAGTAAGATATATCATATACACACACATAACCTTTTATCCAACTACATTCATTGTTTAGATGTAGTTTTGGTATTTATATTGGCTTTGTTAAAAATAAGAAAATATAAAATGGGCCCACATTGGTCCTGTTGACAGATATTGGGATATCAGAAAAAAAATGGACTTCTACCAATATTTATATCTGATGTGTCACATAAGTCTTGTTCTGGCTAAATGTTCAGAAAGAGGTGGTGTAGAAGTGAAAGACTTTAAAACAGGTCTGTTACTTTTATGATGATTTCATTGTTTCCTTGGCAAAAAAACACCAAAAACTAACATAAAACAACAACAACAAAGAAAACAGTAGTATTGGCACTGGCTATCAGCCAAATTGTTATTCTAAACATTGCTAGTGGTATCAGCTAATATTACTAGACTTCTCATTTCTATTTTTTTTTTGGGGGGGGTAGTAAAAATATAGTTTCAAACTATGTCTACAAATATTACATAAAGTAGTTAGAGTAAGTCTTTTTCTGTTTTAGGCCTCACTTATTGGCGTCTGAATGAGTGTGAGCTCTATCGCCCCCTACCGGACAGCTTTGACAGCGGCGCTTACCTCCTTCTACAAGAGGCGTCCATGAGTCTTGTGAGTTATAATGTTACAGTTCACAGTGGCATCTGTGACTGATAGATAATATTGCTTATTGTACACATTTGCATTTGAGGTGATTCAATGGTAATACTTAGAATCATGCTGAGCTTTGATGTCTTAACTCGGTCTCCTGTAGACTCCAGGGAACCAGGAACCCCGTCTGTCTCTCAGAGAGATCTATCAGAACAAGCAAAGAACGGACTGTAAACGTTCAGACTGGGAAGGCTCTGTTGCTTCTGTTGCTTCTGTTCCTTCGTCACCGCAGGTATGTCACATGACTCAAGCGCTCAAGCGTCCTGAGATTGTAGATGTCATCAACAAAAGTGATGTTTTTCTTAAGATAATGACACAACAAAACATTTATGCTCTTAAAGTGTAATATGTAACAGTATTTTAAAAAATAGGCCATAAAAATACAGCTGACTGGTGACTGACTTGTTATGTTATTTAATAAATTCCACATCCATAAATTCAAATTTACTTATAATTTGTCTGTCTTCTGCTTCAGATGTTGACGCTGGACCCAGCAGGTAATATGCGGCAGTCAGATCGCACCTCTGGCTTCACTTCGCCCTCTCACTTCAGCAGCCCCTCATTCGCCAATCAGCCCCACCTCTACCCCAGAGTCGGGACCCCCATAACCCCTGACAGCATGGTGGAGTGCAGCCCCAACCCTGGAGATACAGACTGTATCTCTGATACCTCCAGTGTTTCTGCCCCATCTAAAGTGCAAAGCCCATGGGGAAATACATCCCAAGCATTCCTGTCTATCTCCCAGGATAAGGCTCAGCCCTCCCACACAGAAAGCCAACAGCGCAGAGCCAGTGCCCCCTTAGCCAGCGAAGAGGAGGGTAGTCACACCCACACCAGCACCCTGAAGCCTTGTTCAGCCTCTGGTGCTTCTCTGCGGCATGGAGTCAGTCCACACATGGAAAGAGCGTCATCACTGGAGGATCCCGTTGTCCTCTCGCTGTAAGTACATAGACTGCATTGTTTATTCTCATGCTTGATTTAAGTGTTGATCAGACTTAGTGCGATGTCCAGTCACCTCCCAAAGAACCATTCTGAGGTGGGGGAGAAAAACTGTATAAAGTAAAGTTACTTTACACATGAGCAATCTCCTTTAAAAGGTTTAGTTTTTTCTTCTCTCTTTTATTTCAGATTACGGCAGAACCTGAGAGAGAAGCACTCTCGGCATGTGGCTGATCTGAAAGCATATTATGAGTCTGAGATCCAAATCCTGCGAGACAAACTCAAACTCAAAGATCTGCCCCAGGATTTAGAGAAGAGCAACCAGGCCCTTACAGAAAGGTTTGAATTTACGACCGGTATTTTTTAATTTTTTAATTTTTTAATTTTAATGTTTATTTTATTAAGTTGGAGAAAAAAACTGTTAAAAAATTTTAACCCGAAAGTTTAAAAGTAGTAGTGTTCAACCACAGCTCTGTTTCTTCCTTAGTGTGTTGGCTGTCAAATACTGTTAAAAGCCCCTGAAAAAGCCATTAAGTGAACTCTTGTTCCAAGGTCCAGGTGTTCCAAGGTTTTATCCATACAATATTTCCACATTTATCAGTGCATTAACAACAGCACTAACAAGAGGTAGTCTGCTTAGCGTGATGCAAAGTTCTGATTGATGATCTGAATGCTGAAATTAAAGGGAAAAAGTGGCAAATTCAACCTGAGATATAGTTTTAAAATGATCAATAATAATATTCAAGTCATATTCTGAAATATCAAGACACAAAAGAAATCTGTAAGATGTTCTGCTTGCATTCATTTTATTTTGTCATTGTTTATTGTTGATTATCTGCAGGTGCAAACATCTAGAAAAGGCTCTGGCTGAGGCCACCAGCCGTATTCAAGAGCTAGAGGCAACAAACAGCTCGCTGGAGAAAAAGCTGGTATACTTCCCTTTTGTATTTTTTATTTTATTTTATTTTTTTTTATGTTTACTTTTTCTGTTGAATTTATTGGGTCTTAATTAAAATGTCTGATAAGAGACTTTAAGTGTATCATTATCAGACTGTTGAGTTCTCAAAAACTAACGAGAAATGCTACAAAAATACTTTTTTGTTGGTTTTTTGGCTTGCTATGACCGCTAATAAAACATGACTCCAGTTATTTTATGACACTTGGATAGTATTTTCTGTTTGTATCTCTTAGTAAATTTTGCAGTAATTCAACTAAGAAATCGTAACGGTAGGTTTTTAATTTGTCACTTCATCAAGGGTGTTTTCTCCTCAGCTCATTTTTAAAAAACATTAATAAATATGAATGTAACCATACCTTCATTTTTATGTCCGTTTTTGTCATTAGGTAGAATGGCCGGAGCGCTATGCTGTAGCAGGCGCCACTGTGAAATCTTTGCAGCAGCGTCTGGAAGAAAGCAAACGTTCAGGCAAAGAGAAAGATGCCCTGGCGGCACGTTTGAAGACCCGCGTACGGCAGCTGGAGGAGGCGGCGCAGAAAGCCTGCAGGGAAGCAGATGAGAAGGAGGCCAGGAGGGAGAGAGAGTACAAGATGCTGCAGGATGTAAGTCTGACAGAATAGAATAGCATGAGGACATCATAATACCCAGAAAACCATGTCACATAAAACTCTGCCTTTAATCAGGCAGGTATATTATTGTTGATCTACATGTATTTGTGATAGTTTCCTTTGTCTGGAGTTACCTAGCTGTTGTATCAGCTATGGAATATGGGAATTAGTTTGCAGCTGATGATGTACCAGGGATGCACCAGTCAGATCCGTCTGATCAACATCTGCTCCAGTATTGATCATTTTAAGCTCTTTGGGCTATAGCCAAATGTTCACCATATTACATAATTACTGTTTACAGCCTGTGAACAAAAGCCTTTCAGTTTACTATGGATAGTCTACATATAATTTTTGTTAACACATTTCCTCCATGTTTCATGACTAGTGTTTTGAAACACTGTGACAAAGTATATTTTTTAACATAATTCTGAAAGTGTGAACTACCTCCAACTGTTATTTACAGTAAACTTGCTGCAACCGGTGAAACTTGACACTACAGAGGAGCCCTGAAGTTTTATTTTAGCTACATCCTCTGCCACTTCGCCCTCATGCCTAACTACATATGAAACAGTGATGTCATAATACTATTGACCAATAAGTAAGTAGCTGCCAATATTATTAAAATTTCCTCCTGAACACCAAAGCTGATATCGAAACAGGAGTTAGTCATGAGGTCCTGTGTACAGATCATGATGTCTGCACTTTTGGCACTAAAAGCCCAACCTCACTAGCACTGTAGTCATTGTGCAGCTTGAGAGCCTTCAGTCAATAAAATCATCAAGAGGAAGTAAAACTCACGTGGTTAACTTGTGGAAGGATTATTGGCTTTGTCTGCAGGGTCTTTCACCTGCTCAGCATCTTAACAGCACATGACAGTTGTCGTCCTCCTTGTAGCTGCTTTGCAGACCTCGTGAGGCAAGTGAGTTTGCTGCCGCCTGGTGCTCTCTTTGCCCTGGTCTGCACCTGCAGACATCCCTTGTTAGAGGCAGGCTGGCAGGCTTTACAGTCAAAAACACCCACCTACAGTCAAAAACCTCTGACCGGACAACCCCGTGTCGCTCACCACACCCACCTCATTTTTCATTGATTTTAATCTTGATTTTTCGTCAGAACCACCGTCACATTTTCAGAGTTTTGTGTCAAGAGCAAAAAAGTTGGATTGGTGCATCCCCGTTTCATTTTACTTAGTGCACTCTTTGTCAACACTGCAGTAATGCTGGCCTCCAAGATCAAAATGTCTGGTTTTTTCTTTCCTCAGCTGCTCGGAGAATATGATTCTCTGATGAAGGAGCATGAGGGAGTGAAGGTAATGATTCTCTCAGTGGAATGTACATAGAACATTTTCTTGGATTATTTGGTTTGGCCTCACGCAGTTTTTACATTTGTGTATCTACAGAACAACCTGGTGTCGGCAGAGAACAAGCTTGTCGATGCCAATGATCAGATATCTGAATTAAAGAGGTGAGTGGAGAGAGTAATGACAGGTGATCTCTGTCCAC
>VVAS01052089.1:0-10189 GCA_015103295.1 Ptychochromis oligacanthus
AAAAAAAGTTATTTAATGCGGCCATAAGTAGAGACATGCTTTGTAATTAATTTCTTTGAGGCATTTTGCCTGAATTTGACTGGAAACATCAGGAGAACAAAAACAGCCCTGTGGACTTTTAACAACAGGCCAGTGTAGCACTCAGGCTGGGACATGTTTAATCTGCAGTCCTGAGAACTACACCCAAACTGTAAGGCACAAACTCACTTACACACACACACAAACACAGTAATCTGTGTGATCAGGTCACAGCCCAGTACTCAGAGCTGTGGTGAACATGTTTACTGTGGTGGAAAATACAGAAAATACAGACAGACTGCTGTTTGACTCCAGGGTGCACGTTCCAACCATGCTCAGATGTTTTGGAGCAAACCATGAAGGAGCTTTCAAAAAGCCTTCTGCTGGTCAGGGTGAACAGGCGTATTATTTTTGGAACATGTGAATGCAGCCTGAATCTCTGCTGGCTTTGCGACCCTGATATTTGACCTTAAACCCAAAAATCATATGAGCAGTGAAACGGCAGTACTCTCAAATGCACCAGTATACCTCCAGTTAGGGACCTTCTTTCATTTCTCTCTCTCTCTCCCCCCATGTTTCACCACATCCATCTGTCAAATTCATAAATGAAGGCAAAATGCAGAGTAAAAAATAAAATAAAAAAAAAATAAGCAGCAAATGACTTAAATGAGCAAAAACAAACACTGAGTAAAGCGAGATCACCTTTTTATGGACTGATTATTTGTCAGTGTATTTGATCAGCTGTGTGATGAGCGACACACAGCTTTAAATCCGTGCACACAGAAATATGCGCCCTCCTGTTAGCTCCAGTGACATTTGGAGCTCAGGGTTGTAGTGAAATGATCAGCTGCTCCAGTGACACAGCCACTCTATTGTTGGGCCTTCTATAATCTAGACCCCATGAAACATGCCTGTGCTAAAGACCCAAACTGTTAACCGTCCATTTACCACAGATTTTTTTCCTCATTAAATATTTGAATTTTACTTTTTTGTGCTTCAACAAACAATTCAACCGAAGCAGTGTAGAAGGAGGGAACACCAGCAGCTGCAGCTCTTTTGACACTTGTGGCATGAAGGTGTTCAAATCCTCTTTCTTACCTCACTTTAAAGGCTTTCAATCATAGCCAGGATAAAGACTAACGCTAAAAGTCAAGAGTGTGCATCGTTTCTTCACATTTGATACAATCACTCACCTGAAAACTGCTATTTTTGCCAGCACATTGGTCTAATTCCCATTTCAAGAGCCTCAATGCCAGGATGAATCAGATTAACACATACACAACATCTTCTTTGTATACTGATGATGCACTTTAAATATGTGGGACCCCAAAGTCCATCCTTCCATCCATTTTCTTCTGCTTATCCAATTCGTGGTTGGGGTGGTGGGGGGTGGGGGTGGAGCCCATCCCAGCTGTCACAGGGCGAGAGGCGGGGTAGACCCTGGACAGGTCGCCAGTCTGTCGCAGGGCTAACACAGACAGACAACCATTCACACTCACATGCACATCTTCTGCCAATTTCGAATCACCATTTAACCTAACCCCACTAACTGCTTGTCTTTGGACTGTGGGAGGAAGCAGGAGTTCCCGGAGAGAACCCACGCAGACACGGGGAGAACATGCAAACTCCACACAGAAAGGCCCCGGCCAGATGGTGGATACGAACCCAGGACCTTCTTGCTGTGAGGCAGCAGTGCTAATCATCGCTCCCTCCACCGTGCTTCCCACCAATGAAATACATATGAATGAAAATAACCATTTATGAAATAACTGAACAGCTATTTAACCTTTACCTCATTACTGTGAAATGTCATATGTTGATTTGTTTCATTGTCACTTCAAAATGTTCCTTCTCGACAGCTGTTGATCTAATTTCTAACGCCATTTTTCATAATTAGATCATTATTTCATAATGGCACTTCCTGGTGTCAACGGTGCACACTTTGTGGGTCCATATAAAAACTTAGCACGTGTGATTCACGCAGACATATGTATGCTTTAGTGCAAACGCTGGGAAAGGCTGAGTGTCACCCTGCAGGCGGAGGACGGGTTGATGGGGCTGGGTGAGTCTCACTTTGTTAAATAAAGTGTATGAACAAGGGTGTGTCAAGGCAAGTAGGACTGTCAGCTGCCACACAGCTAACGTTAAATGTCACATTTCAGGGTTTGCTTCGCTTACACCGGAGTGCGGCCCGTTAGTCTGTACAGTAAATATAGAAAGAAACGTGTGAAAGAGCCGCGGAGCTCCCGATAAACCCGGACACCACAAACCACCACAAACCCGTAAAGAAGCCTCTGCTGCTAGCTCGCTGAGTGAGCTTTCTGCTCGCACTAAAAATGAGACAGTCCCCTCCTGCCAGGTGTACTGAATGACGCCCAGAGGCACCGTTCATAATGAATGAGAGGAGAGAAACTTGGCTGGTTCCTGCTCCACCAACCGAGCCTGTCAGCAAACTTCAGCCGCTGTGTCATCTACCCTGACAGCACTGCTCAAGTCCCGCTGCAGCTCTACCTCACTCCCGAAGCCCCGCTCCCGCTGCCCGCCTTTAAACACGGTTAGGAACAAAGAGACTGACGGGAAACAAACGGCTAACTCTTCTATATGAAGGCTACTTACAAATTGTATCGTTCGTAGGCCGTCGCCATCTTCGCTCCTTCTACCTGACCTCGGTGACGACAGCAGTGAGAGTGGACCTGCGCGCGTTGCCAGATACGAGATCTAGAAACCGGAGAAGGCGCGCGACCTGAAATGCAGCTTTTCCTTCCAACTCGAGGAAACCTGGCACCCAGAAGCAGGCGTGATGGTGGGTGGTACTTGTAGTTTAAACTGGTTCAGTCAGGGGCCTGCACACGGAATTGAATTAGGGGAGGTTGGGTCTGTTATTAAGACTTTTAACAGTTGAGATTTTTTCCCTCAGTCTTACCTAAAATCTGACTAAATGAAAAACTTCATTCTGTTTCACGGCTGAGATTTGAGTACCCTACACTGTGGGAAAAAATCCTTTAAAAAAAATTCAATGCGTAGTTAAAAAATACTGAAAACCATCCGTAGAAAAATAATACAGAAAATTCCTTTATTTTAAAACTTCATTGTATTTTTACGGATTTTTTTTTTCAGTGTGTGTATGTATGTTGTGCTCTCCAGGATCCACAAATATACACAGAACAGTGTTCACACTTGCTATTTATTTATTTCTTACTCTATTTACTCTATTGGGCGTGTCATCATCAGAGACAGTCGAGATCATTTTAGCTGTGTTTAGTGTCAAATTTGGATTCTTGACTAAAATTTTTATTTTTTTTTTTGTTTTTTTGTATAGCAGGCCTATTATCGCCTGGCTGCACAGGTCTATAAACCTCCTCCTTCCAGCAACAATTAAACGCTGGTCACTCATGAATTGGTCTGAAAGTGTTCAGAAATTCATTTCAGTGACCATTTCGTGAATTTACACGTTGTTGACTTAATAAATTATCATACTATAAAACGGAACTCGTTTGAAGAAGTTGGAGAACAAAATGGAATCTTTCCTTTTTCTTTTAAACAAAAAGCTCAAAGAGTTCGCCCATCGTGGGTTGGGGTTAGGGTTAGGGTTATCTGTATATATATACATTTTTTTTTTATTTTCGACCTGAATTCAGAACAGGCATTTTTCAGGACTCCAAAAGTACGGTGGCCGTAAAGGACCCGGCTATATAAGCTGTGGACTTGGCGCTGCTCGGCCTTTGGCTGCTGGTGGTTGAGGGGGTCGGCTGTGAGAATGAGGATTTGAGGGTTTAGCTTGAGTTAAACCGTTAAATGAAGCGCGGAGGGCTCGTTTGGAGTCACCTTGGGGTGATGTAGTGTGATAAGCGTCGAGGGTCGCGCGGCAGCTTGTGCAGTGGGTTTGGCGCTGAGCACGTGGCGCGGCGCGCACACTGATCATGGAGGAGCAGGAAGCCGACCTGGTGTTGCAGACCTCTGTTGACCTTGCAGTAGGAAGAGTTTCTGAAGTGAGCGTGCAGAGCCCGACGGAATGTCTGAGAAGCTGTAGAGCTGCAGTTGAGGATGGCTGAGTTGGTGTATCGGACCGCAGCAAAGCACCGTTTCACTGGCTGTAGAGCTTAATTTAGGTTACTAATAGAGGTGAGTAGTGGTGTTTGAAACAGGATAAATGTGTTGCTGAGAATGATGGCAGCATTAATAGAGGCCGACACAGCGAGTGGAATAGGCTTCTATTTGAATTTTCCACTTAAACTAATGAAATGTAGACGTACAGCAGTTTAGCAGAGTTTAGCTGGGACAAGGCAACCAAAGAACTGCAGTACACCCTGATACTAAAGGGTCGTAGTAACTTTGCCTATGACCTGGGGTGGCCTGCCATAGCACAGTGCAAGTTTTTATTTTATTTAAAGTGAAAGACTAAAGCCTGGAGCAGAAATATTGTAGGGATCTGTGCTCCTTTATAGTGAACTGTGACTGAATGATGGAAATGACCTGCTCTGCTTTCTCAGGTGCCGAGAGCGGATACTGAATAAAGTGAGCGCATGGAGTCTGCGGCCATGAGCTGATGGTGAGTGTCAGGATGCAAAGCCACTGATGTGCTGTAAAAGCTGGTATGCTACTATGATGATTCATAAGACTAGAGTCTCTGACTATACAATGAAGCTCTTTCACAGTGCACTGAGCAGCATATTACTGTGTTTTTAACTTAAAATGCTGTGATCAGAGCTGGTCCTAAGCCTGTTGTTTGTACTCAGCAGGTGTTCGAGCGTGGTCTTCGGGCTGGAGACGGCTCCTCTGGGTAAGTTTGGGATCTAAAAGTTCTTGCTCTGTGCTTTTGTGTGGAATGATGATTTCATAGACTAGAGTCTCTGAGAAAAGCATGAAGTTGTTTTCACAGTGCACTGACCACAAAACCACACCCGTGGATGGCATGTGCAATCCATTTACTGCACATCATGATGTCCTTAAGTTGTGGCTGGAAGACATTTTTCAAAGTGTGCTTTGTAGTTTTTCTGTCCAACAAAGAGGACACACTTAAAGCTTGTTTAATATTGACAGTAAAGGTAGTCGTACAAAAGTATGTACTGGATCAGCTGTCTCGAAACTTTGGCCTGCCTAAAATACAAAAACACATTCATCTGGGACCTTATTGAACAGTTCTTAGTAGTTTTACAGCCATCTAACAAGCTTGAAGTGATTGCAGTAAATGGGCTGTAACATCCAACATGTGCTGTTCTCCCTGAATTTGTTCACTTGCATAAGTTGTGTAACAATGGTGCTTTCTTTTGTCTTGTAGCTGTCCACACACAGCTGGTGTCTGTTCCATGCCTGTAAGTAAAGCCACATTATATGGGTTCATTTTTCAGTTGGAAGTGCGTAATGGTGCACCTTGGTGACCCGGGGGCTTCAAATTGAGATCAATGTTTCCATTGATCCTGGAGCTGTCCCTTTTGAAATGATTATATACAGGACTTGATCACGAACTGATTGTACTGTCACTGTATAAATATATCAAAGCTAAGCCTGTGTAATGGAGGCATCCAGTCTTCTTAATGAGTTGGGAACACTGAAATGGTGCTTAGGGCTGGTGACCAGATCTGCTTTTCAGACAGGAAGCTCCTGTTTTGTCTGAGTTTGGTCGATGATGATGCAGTTATTCGGTTCTACTGATCTTAACTGAAGTCTACTCGCAGCGCACTGAGACACTCAGACTGGAGCTTGTGTTGAATTTCTGGAAGTCAAACACTTGTGATGAAATCGCCATTTTTATCTCATCAGGTTTGACTGTGGCGGCCCGAGCTGGATGACATTCACGTACAACAAAAGGAGCAGGTTGGTATGAGCAGGTGGCTTGGAGACACTGCGTTCTGTTTGTCACTGAGTTTCCCGGCACTCTTGGATATCTTGAGTTATAATAAATTTTTGTCCTTTGACAGGTGCTTAACTTGAGAGGTGACCATCCCAAACTTCAAAGATGCTCAATATGTCATCCAGTTAAAATGGAAGCATCGAGTCAGGAGGATGCATGTCCTTCACTGCTTTTCATTTAAGTTAATCCACCTCCAAAGAAATGGACTCATTATTATGTGAATGTTCCTTGAGCATTTTTTAAAAGTGTATATATTTATTTATTTTTTTTTTTACCTCTGATATGTATTTAAGGAAAATAAATGTTGATTGCACAGGACCGAGGAGTGTCTTTTTCTTCCCGATGATTTGATGACGGTAAAGTGAACCTCACTGCGCTGCTTTGGGACATAAATCCCAGTGGATCCGTTTTGTGGTCATTGTGTAATTGTTAGTTTTCCCCTGCACTGATCCAACAGCTGGAACAGAGTTATCCCAAGCAGCTTTTTAAAGTTTGCCTCGTCCACGTGTATAAGCACATCGCTGCACTTGAAATGTAGTGTATATACTGTGGAAGAAAAGTACAAGAACTATTTTTCCACTTTCCTGATTAGTGACTGGAAGTTCTGTATTGTGCTGTACTTCTAAATGTAGAGTGC
Source organism: Ptychochromis oligacanthus (assembly GCA_015103295.1). NCBI lineage: Eukaryota > Metazoa > Chordata > Actinopteri > Cichliformes > Cichlidae > Ptychochromis > Ptychochromis oligacanthus. Next base: position 6,507 of record VVAS01052089.1, read on the forward strand.
TTCACATGGTGGAACCAGAATAAAGTTTTGGTGATGGGTCAAATGAAGACAAGCCCAATAAAATGACAAACATTCAGCAGAGAAAGGCGGTGGCGCTGATGTGATGAAAACACTTGGTGACACATACCTGCAGTGAGTCAGAAATGGTTAACACACATGGTTCTGTGTTAACCGGTTACTGTGAGCCGGACAACAGGCTCACAGTAACCGTGGTTTTATTTTGAAGGTTGAAGCGAGCCGGTAGTCCGTCGTCTTTGTTCTGTAGTGAGTGAGGTAAACGGCTCGGTCGACCCCTTTGTGGTGGCTAGCAGCGCTGTTCGCGGTGCCTGCCGCCCGTTAGCTTTGGCTGGACGCGGACTTTGAAAAGCCGAACAGGACATTTGAACGCGGCGTCCGGAAGCTGAGCGGCTCGGTCTGTTTATCAGGTATCTGACGCTAACAAGGAGTGCTAACCACGGTGTGACAGACGGCAGCTAACCGCGACGAAGGTGAGCATTTAGCTATTCAGTACCATCCTAGATACGTGTATTCACACCGAAATAATGAAAACCAATCACGTTTGAAGCTAACGTTAACAGTTTTGCTGTGTAGCAGATAAGCCTCAGGTTAGCTGACATGTCTTAAGACGTGTAATATTAGCCGAGCAGCACTGACGTTGACGTGAAGACATTTCACGCATAAACTCGTATTTTCGTTCTGTTTGCAGGTGTGAGGAGTGGACGGATGTGTTTCTGGAGACTCTGGAAAACATTTTTTTTTTTTTTAAATTTTCTTGAACACTGGTCAAACAATAAGCCAGCTGTTGGCTAACACTGAGCTGAAGCCTTCAACAACTTTCCCAGTTCTCCTGTGCTAACGCTGAGTCCGTCTGAAGTATTGAAAACACTTTGAGCAGCTTCGAAAAGTTTCCAGCCAAAAGCAGATCATGTAGAGTGTTGGCCTGGACTGTAAATGGTGGAGTTTCGTTTAGAGCACTGTGGGTGGGGGCGAGTTGCCCCTTGTGTGTGTTGAAGTGCTCAAACACACCCGCGGGTGTGTCGATGGCCCGAGGACGACACGTTGCCCAGGCCTGAGCCCCCCTGAACGAGTATTTCGACTTTAAAGCTAAACTGACAGCACGTGCATGCTTTTCTCCTCAGCTCACAAAGCTGCTCAGAAACCAAACCAACAGGACGTGAGAACTAACGATTTTAATTCAGCTCCAACGAGCTCAGACATGACGGCTGTGGTGGGCAGAGCATGGGGGTGGGTGCGCTCATGGGGCGGCAGCAGCGCCAGGTCAGGCAACACAAAAACTCTGACAGCTCAGGACCGGAAGCTGCATGGTAGTGGTGGCTGGGGTCTCCAGGGGTGGACCTCTTGGATCTGGGGAGGACAGAGACGTCAGAGTGAACTAAGTGGTCCAGTAGAGGAGTACTGGGAGGCGCAGGAGAAGCTTCAGCCCATGGAAATTGAAGGTCTTGTAGCAGGGAAGCAAGAGACCGAGGTAGATGCGCAGGTTCCTAGGTGGTGGGATAGATATCTTCCAACATCTTATTTTTGGCCAAGAAAAACAGAACTAAGGGGACTAAGACGAAGGAAATGGGATGGTGGGAGTGGAGATGCACGGGAACGTGATGCTGACGGGGACTTTTCTGACTACGGGACCCCCCCTCCATCCCCCACCCCTTCTGCGTCTCAGCTGACGTCTCCTTTTCGACTGTTTGCACACAGCTGGAAGATGGAAATCGTACCAGAGCACTATGAGATCTGCTTCAACTTCCTCCGTCATCTGTTCGACCTCTTTGTCGTTGGCTTCCTCTGGACTGTGTCACCCCCTGCTAAGCTTATCCTGGAGGTGTTGGGCGTCCAGGGGCCATTGAGACTGTGGTTTCATGGTATGGCCATGTTTTTTGTCTCCACAGTTGGCATGGCAGGATTACTGTGGTTGATCCAGGAGTATCTCCCCCAGTTTGCTTTGATCTATGGCATCATTCAGGCACTGGTGATCTCTGTCAGTGTTCAGCAGAGTGTGATCCTAGGTGTGGAGGAAGAAAATGATCATGCGGGAAAGGAGACTGATGAAATGAGAGACAGTAAGGAGCAAAAGCCTGTGTCTTTTCCAGACAAGGTGAAGACAAATTAAACTTAAGGTGAGCCCCTTTATTCTTGTTAAAGTTAAGATACATCTTACCAACTTGTAAAACTTGCTTGATTCAGATTTTTTTCTCACCTGTTGCATTAAAGTGTTATTTTTTTTTGTCAGCATTAACTGAATTCAAATTTCAAAAGCCTCCAATCCACAGATGTAAGAGCATTAAATCATTATGCAAAACTGCTGAACAACAGGAGCGCCTGAAGCTGAGCCTTTTTCACAGCAGGTAGTGTGGCTCAGCTCAGTCAGGCTTGTAGCAAAGTTTGTTGGTTTACATCTTAAATTGTCGTCAAATCATTGACTTTGAGTCCAGTTTGGATGAACCTAAAGTCTCCGGGAAAAGCAGTGAACACACCGGGGCTTCACAATCATACAAAAATGTATTCAAGGCTTTTTGGTGTCAGGTTTAACCGATGACACAGTTACAGTTAAACACAGTTTAAGTTCTTCTGATTCAAATACTCTAAGAAGTACAGCCCGACCGGTATAGCATTTTTAAGACCGATACTGATATGTGGTGATTTCAAAATCTGATATATGTCTGTATTTTTTTTTAATCTTTCAGATACACAAAACATAAACAGATTTCCTAACATTTGGTATGTGTAGTTATGTATTTACTCATTTACCCGACTGCTCGGATCAGCTGCTTGTTTTGCTTGTGGCTTTCCAAACCTGTTGCCAACAGAGAAGTTGCAGAGTGCCCTCTGGTGGTCAACACTCATAACATGGTTGAAGGGTGTTTCTCCTGTCTCTTTTTTTTTTTTTTTTACTTTTTAATTTTCATTTATCGGCCGTTATAAATACTGATACCGACAGACTGGGAGATGGCTAATGTTAGCAGATATCTGCCCGCTGATAAGTTGGTCGGGCTCTTGTAAGAAGAGGAGAAAAATACTAACTGTTCTTCCAGCTGGCACACAACACAAACACAGCAGAGATACCCTGGATCTATTTTGACCCTGTTACCAAGTAAAGAAACAGTGTGGCATTCTCTGAGTGGTATGAAACCAACTGTAAGCTCAGACTTCTTCTGGGAGGAACCGCTTTATTTGCCTAACACCTCTGATTGTTTTTAATGTGTTCAGAGAGTAACCTACTATCAGCTATTATCTAGACAGCAGAGATAAGGGCACACATTTTATGTCTACACTACTTTAACTGCATAGCAACCAATAACGGTCTCCTGCTCTGTGGAGAACCATGGATCCATTGTGTAGAGATGCACACCCGGCAGTGTGTTATGAGCTAAACAGAGCGTAGTGAATAAAAGAAAACTCTGTTAAGGTTGATTGGTAAGGTTACAGTGTCCACAGGAACAACAGAACCTTACAGGTGAAGACGCATGTGCACCTTACATGGTGCTAATGAATCCTCAGTGAAGGGAAAAAAAATCTTGCACACAATTAACAACATAAGGGCAGAACTGCTGGTCAAACTTGAAACCGGAAATGGATCTGTTAACTGGATTGAATGTTTATCTTACACAGATGGTTACTGAAATCAGGGTAAAACCCACAAATTAATACACATTTCCCCATTGATGGAT
>VVAS01052094.1:13087-23181 GCA_015103295.1 Ptychochromis oligacanthus
ACGTAGCGTTTTCTGTGGGAGAAACGTTTCGCCACTCATCCAAGTGACTTCCTCAGACTTTCTAGACCTTTAACCTCCGTTTGAACTAAATGGAGGAATTACATAAGGTGTGATTAAAACGTTCCCAGATCAGCCCATAAAAATAAAAAAAACTTTTTTAATGTTACCAGATCTCCCCTTCAAGGTAGTCTTCTCATGCACTCTGGACCACTTTCTGCACAGCTGCTATATTTATATTGCTTCAAGGAAGTCCTGCTCACAACCATCCTCAGTGTCAACTTCTGTGTCATACTGACCTGAGTTTTATCTACATGATCATCACTGGTGATGACTGCTGGGTCTTGGCTACAAACAAGCAGTTTTCAGCAATTTTCAGAGGGAGAATCTGCAGTAAAGCCCAAAGCTGCAACGCCAGGTTAGAAATGGAATTACGAGCATGCTCACCCCCCCCCAAACCTTGTAGATGCTTAAGTTTACTAAAACTACCTAAGCCATTTATCCACAACTACACAATCTTCACTCATCAACTGTCCCACTCGCCAGCTTTGCTTCCATATGAGCTCCTCCACTAAAATTAAGTTGAACAGTTGCCATTTTGACACAGTGGAGTAAATCCAGCACGCAGTGAAGAGGCACAAGTACAAGGGACTAAGAACAAGACTTTCACTAAGTGATCTACAGGCAGTTATGCTAGAATCTGCCCAGACATGTGCAAGAGGCTGACCTTGAAGGGGAGATCGGCCAGATCTAATTACAGTAGGTATGGTTTTTTTTAATTTTTGCCAGCCGATACCTGGAACTTTTTCCTCTGGCCTGGGGACAACTCAGGATCCCCAGGAGGAACTGGAAAACATTGCTCCCTGCCCTGCATCAGACAGACACAGGGACTGGCTTGTAGACATACAGTAGTGGTGGATTTAGCACAGAAAGAGACCAAAAAAAAGAGCTAAAAGACAGCAAATGTCAGACTTAAAACTCCTCACATGGACAAAAAAAAACCCTCAAAGTGAATGTCCTGTTGCTGCTGCCCTGTAGTTTGTGAAAGCACACCTAACGTCCGTGATGGACACACTCACATCACTGTCGAGTTTAAACTCAATGTCAATGTAAAGAACACTTTCCAGCTCGGTGTTAAGTTACTCATAGCAGTTATGCTCTGGATCCACCGATATTAAGGAAAGCCCTGGTGGCTGTAAATCCAATAAAGGGAGTTAACGTTTACATTCTTGGAATTCCCCTCCCCTATAACAATGATACCATATCAAATGACTGGTACTGACAGCAAAAGAGAGAAGATAAGTATGAGTGTGTCAAGACATGGGAGTGAAGTAAACTTATACACCCAATAAGCTGGAGAAAGTGCAGAGAAAGCGCGTAAAAAAAATAACCCTGTGAACAAAAACCACAGGAGGAGGAGGAAGAGATTTAGGTTCACCATGTGCAAAATGAAACCTGCATCAGTGTACTGTAAACACACACACTGCTGCTGCAGCATGACAGACGCAGAGCAAGTGCTGAATGCTGTGATGTGATTTACAGGTTGATGTGCTTTTGCTGGCGGAGAATGTCATGATAGTTTATTACACTTTAAGTCTTTTAAAAATCAACAAACACACTCTCTCACTCCCACAGACATACACACACACACGTACGTACAGAGAGTGGAGTGGAGTCTTGTAAATCAGTTTTGCTGGCTGGTTTTTATCCGAGAAATGCGACCTATGAGAGCAGGGCGGTACAGCGAGCTGAAAGCTGAAAGATGAGTCGTCTCCCCCCTTCAGTGACTCACACGCAGTCGTTGCCTCACTGAACAGCGGGAAGGAGGCGAGCGGCTGCTAGGTTGAGGTAAGAACAGCATCACGCTGTGCAATTAATGATGAAACATGATGAAACTACACTGTATGCCTTACTAATGTTTAAACACAGATAATGCTCACCTATAACCAACTGAGTCGCTGCTAAACTGGTCATACTGGTCATTGGAAGACTGATATAACAATGATAATGCCAGATGTTAAACAGTTTTTGGTAACCCTGAGCAATAATACAGTTTTTAATCCATCCTAATGCAGCATTTTTTTTTTATCTGATTCCATTCAAGGGCACATGAGCAGCCATGCCAGGCTGCAATCGTTTGGTGAGGTTTAGCAACGGTCAGCATAAACTTTTGTGTAAAAAGGCATCCTTTTTAGGAAGGTTGTGCAATGAATGACGATCACTTTTTCACTCGCTTTCACTGCATGAACTTTTGACACAAATCTGGGTGAACTTGCTTGCCAAGGTCTCACTGTTTTTGTGTTTCTGAATTCAGAAAGTGCAACATCAAGGCAGCTGTTTTGGAAACATATTCATCCACCCCAAAATCTAGAACTTTCCTGTTAATGAACATATATTTCACCAGACAAAATTTGATTATATTCTCAAGTGCATCCTGTCTAATGTTGCCTTTATACAAACAAATACGCATTTCTTAGGCCCGAGTCCCAAAGGCCTAGAGACCGGTCATTGACCCCCTGGCGACCACTGGTCACTTGGGAAAAATGTATATTCCCACGACTGATTGGTAAGTGGTTGCTGAAAGTTCCCGGCAGTCGCTAGGTGAAACTGGTCACAAAGAGGTATATGGTGCTGCACCAAAAACCTCCTCGTGATTGCTTTGGTCTCTAGCAGATTGCCGCAGTCGCTCATAGTTTGCATGGAAGGTGCCGACTTGTCTGCAAACACTCACCAACTACTCACCGAGCAGTAGTGTTGTGTTTGCAAACAAGTCGGCATCTTCCATGAAAACTATGGGTGAGAGTGATAAAGCAATCATAAGGAGGATTCTGGTGCCAATTTCACCCAGCAACTGCCAGCAACCGCCAGCAACCGCTCACCAACAGGTCCAGGAGTACACATTTTACCCTAGCAACCAGAGGTTGCTGAAGTAGGCTTCCAACCAAGCATTCATAGAGCGTATATAAAAGATGGTCGTAGCTCATCTGACAATGTCTGGATGTGTTTTTAAGCCTCAAGAGTTGCTCTACTGCCTTTGCACATCTTGTTTTTAGAAACCAGAAGTGGCCATACTTGGGCGAGAGGGTGGAGTCCTAGTTATCAGCCAACACAAGCTAGATGGGAATGTATGGGGACATCCCACAGACACGGATAGATGCTGATTAGTGCTAAATAACAGACTAATAAAAAACTGGAAGTTCCCTCACCAAAGCTGAAGCACAAACTTCATCATCCCATTAAAAATAGTCCTAAAGGCACCAACACTGCAAACATGGTTAAGAGGTCCAGTTCAGTGGCTCAAATTAGCTGAGGTGACGCCTAGCAGGAGCTTACAGCTACAGTCAGCAACCAACTGTAACTTAAAGCAGCCACATCACCAAATAAAGATAACCTTAGGTCCCAATACAATTTAAACAAGTGAGCTACATATAAATATTCAACCCCTGTAGAGTTCTCATGAAGGTTGAAATTAACTATAGAGGTCAAAACTATTTTTATATCAGGATGTAAATGTGCGTATTTCTGTGGGAAAGTTGGGCATTTTAACATGGGAGTCTATGGGGACTGACTCACTTTTGGAGCCTCAAGTGGACATTTGAGGAACTGCAGTTTCTGAGTCAGCAAGCAATTTATACCTGACCGCTTAGAAAACAACTGTAAATTCAAAGCTAAACCAACCAGCATTTATACATAAAGTAGCTGATTATCAGTATTAATTAATACTGATGATTCAGAAGTCAGGCCTAAAGGTAAGAAGATATGAGGTATTTTTCATGTGAGTATTTAAAAGAATGTATTTAGACAATATTCTATTGCAAGTCTGTCTTTTGAATATCAAATACTGATCTCCTAAAGAAGAGGTGTTTCAGCTCATTTTGATTCATAGTCCACATATAGTCCAATTTGATCTTGAGTGGGCTCGACCAGTAAAACCATTGCATGACAATCTATATACACAAGTCTATTGTTTTAGTGTTAAGAAGCACTACCTTCTTCTTCTTCTTCTTCTTCTCAACAGCCTGAGATTTCTTATAAAAAAAATAAAATTTCAACAGTATATCTAACTTCTTCCACATTTGCTCAGTCTACTGACAGTGCATGCACAATACAATACAATGCAATACAAAAGTGGCTCTTTAAAAAGCACAAGCCTTCACATGCGGGGTACTTTGAAGCTAAACAAGAAAAGTCTTTTACTTTTTTATGGAACAGTAGTGCACTTTATTCAAAAAAAGTGAATTATTAATGACCTCTCTGCAATTTTCTCACTTTGCAAAGCCGTCCAGTGGACTCCACTGGAGCCTCTGACGGGCTGTATGTTTGACACCTCAGTCCTAAAGGCTTCAAAGGTGACTCTGAAAAGCTTGCAGTTTAATTCTTTTTAAAATATGACAGCCATAGTCAGCGATCTAAAGCGGAAACCATTTTCGATTACTGGCTTAGTCCACTTACAGAAACTTAATTGCCACTATTCTCAATCATTTTAAGTCGTTTTCCAAGCATAAAAAAGACCCTGAGAGTCATTCTCCAAGTTCCAGCTTTTGTCTGTTGGGGTTTCAGACGGTTGCATTGGGAATAAAGTTATGCAAAGATGTTAACTTTGCTCTGGGACATTGTGGTGGTGGTTTTTCAATATATTTTGACAGTGATAGATTGTAAAAACAACAGTTGGTCAAAGCATAGCATTGATAGAATTCCCTGCAGCATGATCCACGTCTTCACTGTTAATCTGAATGTTTTGTTTGGTCCACGATGGGCAAGCCCCTCTTCATACCAGCATAGCTTATCAACCAATATTATATTCAGTGCTTCATTGCGGGCGTTTTGTAACTAGTGCCTCAAAGATTAACTGTGGACTGTTCCTTTACATACAAATTATCAGCTGTGGGCAGTGTCGAAACAAAAAGAGCAACAATCAGTTACTATTAGTCTCAAAAAGCCTGTTTTCTGCTTTCCAAAGGGAACACCTTATCTTCAACACATACTGCAGAGTGCAGCTCACACAACGCACGCACCCACCGGTTCTAATAAGTGTTTTTAAATAAGGGATTAATTTAAAAAGTGGTGTTGTTTTTGAATTAAAACCATTTTCCCCCATCAATCTTAACCTCTCTTTCACTTCCTTTCTGCTTCTCATTGGTTCATGCTCTCTGTTTTTCTCTCTGAATCTCTCCTTCACAGCCTCACTGTTACTGCTCAAACTGTGTGGTTAATCCACTGTGGCATGGTAAAGGCTTTACACACACACACACACACACACACACACACACACACACACACAGAGTTATAGATACACACAGGTCTGTGCCTGTAGTGGAAGGCTTGCAGACATGGGATTTCCTTTCACATCCAATTGAGACCAAAGAAACTTGGTGAGAAGAGCATGGAAAAGATAAGCTGCAAGCGCACACAAACATCTGTGCAAATATCACACCAGCATCACACACAAACATCAGCAGCCTCAAACACAATGTTAACGTGATATAACATGCAGCTTATAAAGCCCCCCCCCAAAGAGACATCAACTGTACACAAAAAAAAGGGCCACCCTCCACCCACCAGCAAACACACACACACATTTCCCTTTGTAGGAGTTTGCAGACAGGAATTTGTTGGGACATAATTACAATGTGAAGTCTGAACAGCATCCGATTAAGATCCGGAGGTTTTATGGCAGGCCTTTGAAGAGCTCTGAGTGCAGCAGCTCAGCTCGGTTCACAAAACCACACTGCCACAGACTGAAGCCAAATGTGATGCTGAAAATTAAACAGATTTCCAGCGCACAAAATGTGATTTCATCAGGAAAATCCGGGCAGACATACAGCATATAAAGACAAACTCTGCAGAGGCTCCTTTAAAGTCTTTAGAATAACACGTAGGAGCAGTAATACACTGTAGTGACACAATGCTTCCATTAACTATGTTTTTGTGTTTTGATGGTTCAGAGTTGAGGAGAGCACAGAGAAAAATGCAGGGAGCAAACAGATGATATGCAGCTCAGATACCAGATCATATCAGGAGCCAGGATATTGTGATAACATGGACTCTGCCAGAGGCCGCCGGTTCTGCATCCCAGTGTTAAATCAGCAGCAGACAACACTTTGAAATTAAACTAACCAATTAGTTTCCCATAAACAACACAGACAACGACGATGTGCTGATTGTGCATTGGATTCTGGGCAGACACTGATGTTTAAAATAGTAATTATTTACTAAACTGGATCCAACAAACATCTAAAAAGAAATTTTATCCCAGTATTAAAACATAATGTACTTCACCTGCATATATATGTTCCATCCTTATGGATTGCAGACTGTGATGCTTGTAATTATTCAAACTATATAAGTAATTAAAATACATAACCTTTTAATCTTAGGCCAAATTTCTTTTGTTTTGAGACTCAAAATTGATGGGGACCCAACAGATAATAACCAAAAACTGTGACTGGTAAATGGAAACTTGCTTGCAATATACTGATTGGGGTTTGGAAATATTTTAAAAGTTTCCTACTGGCTGCTGTCAGTTGTCATATTTCTGGGAGTGTGTGCAGTGCAGACGGATAAATTAGCAAAATAAAATGACCAAAATAACACTGACAGATACGGCCAATCGCCAGTGGCCTGTACATTTGTCCAATCACACAGCCCTAATGCTTTTTTCAGCTTTATAGGGGAGCTTTTAGCTCTTTAGCTCATTGTTTTGGTGCTGCTCTCCTGGTTATTCTCAGCAGAAGGAGGAAGCTTTTTACAACAAAATCCTCTTATTAATAATGCTACTGTGGTGATGGACACCCAGCACTAAACAGCAAAAGCTTAAAAGAGTCAAAAGTGGACTGTATGCCAAATAAATTCTATTGCTGCGCCATGTCTAATGCCAGCTAACAAGTTATCTGTAATATATGAGAATGCATGTGCAATATATTCAGCTTATTCTGGGGTTTTTCTCTAAAGCTGTCACCAAGAGAAGTCAATCTGGATTCATACAACATAATCAAATATAGTTTGTGGCTTATGCAGCCATGAAATGGGGTCAGGGCAAGAATTCACTGTAATATGTTGACCACAACTGACTTCCTGAGTCTCCTTACAGGAGAAAGCAACAAACTTTTAAACTTTTCAAAGCCACATTCTGAGCCTGGAGAACACAAGTTTTTGATATAGAACTGAAACTATTCTGCTTTTAACAACTCGAGGAGACCATTACTCAGCAGGTTGTCCATAATTGCAGGCTTGTTTGTTCCATCCCTGGCCCCCTCCATGAACTGTACCCGAGCCGCAAACTCAAAGCAGGTCCTGGCATCAGGGGGGAAACTTGCATGGCAGCTCTGCCCTCATCAGATTGCGTGTGTGCGTGCATAACACACACACTGTCCAATCATACAACCCTAATGCCAATCACCAATACTTCAGCTTTTCTCAGCTTTCCCGGGGAGTTTCAGCATCTTTCAGCTCATTGTTTTGGTTTTATTGTCCCATTTCACGCTTAGCTTGCAGTCTACTCTCTGTACTGTGATAACAGTGTTTGGCATTCATTGCAGTCTACACACATCAGACTTGATTTTGAACCAAAGTTTAGTTTAGTGGAACCACGTGGAACAGTTTGGGTTGCAATAAACTTCTAAGACTGCAGAAATCTTACAGTATGCAGGCACCCTTAGTTGCAGCCCTAGTTTGTTTCAGCTGACTGTACCTTTATGGCTGATTCTTTTACCTTCGTCATTATTTTATGGCTCCTAAAATTGTTTTGGCAGGCTCTTGGTACCCATGAGTCCAGCACCATTTCAACTGGAGTTGATCTAACATTGGTTTCTGTCAGCCTCAGCATTATGTACCAGTATTCAGGTTTTCTTCTACATAATCATTTAGTCACTACTCAACCCAAAGTTCTTTCTCACCATCAGTACAATGTCTTCGGTCATACAATATAATATAAATGAGTGCTTATGCCTCCTTCCTGCATTTTCGCCACCTGCAGCCAAACAACACTGTTTGTGTCTTTGACACATGAGGAGCTCAGAAAATTGCTAGTGCCACGTCAGGAAATATAATGCACAACTTTACGCTTTATTGGTTTATCAGACATAAGGTCTCATGTTCGCATGAAGATGGAGGGGAGTGCATGGGCAGTAAACAAATGTAATTACCCGAGTCGAGAACTTTCCAGTAGGAGCTATTGATTTTCTGCGGTGCTGAAAAGTTTATGCTCAGAGAGGCAGAAGGAAAAGATGAATGCAGAAATAAATTCAGCATCACTTCCAAACACGCTGTAGTCAGTCAGGGTTGTTATGGCTCAGGTTGATGGATTACATTCATTTGGGTTTGAGATTATTAATGCTAACCTAGTTTTCACCACTGGAACTGATTCGCTGAGCCACTTTAACAAGATGTAATGGATGCGTTTTATAAGTTGTTTTAATAACTATAACAGAAATACCGAACACCTCGGATTTGTTTTCCATTTGCAGCACATCTGACTTCAGCTGCTCAAATCAAAGACACACTCTGGCAAAGCAATTTTATTTCAAAAGGGGGTAGATTCGAGGTGTTATATGGAGGAAATAAAACAACAGCCACCAACAAGTTAAAATAACTCAGTTTGAAGTTAAAACAGCACAGACCACATTAAGAGATACAAATCAAATGCTTCACATTTCAGACGTGCTCTCACGCCTGGTCTCATATCAGTACAACTGCTTTTAACAGGATAAAAGTTAGCAGGTGACGCAGACTGTGACTGAAAGCTCTGGAATAAACTCCCTCTCACAATCAAATGCCCCCCGCCATCAATCCTTTTAAGATAAATCTTGGGATGTATGTGCTTTCTGTGGCTTTTGGTTGTTCTTAATTGTCATACTATTTATGAGTCAAGATTTATTTTATTTTGTTTTAATAGTCAATCATACAGGCTTTTTATACTATTTTTTTAATCATACTCTCATATTGATCTTACATTTTCTGTCTCGATTTGTCACGTTTCTGATACTGACTGTCCTATAATGTGTAAAGCACTTTCGTCATTTTGCCATGAAGACAAATTTGATTTGATGAAACCAAATAAAGCAGAAATGCACCGATCGATCGACCTTTGACCTGCTTATCATCCTCAGATATATCTGATTTCCTGGCGATCCACGGCAGCGATCCAGAAATAGAAATACATCTGACTACGAGGCAGACCACAACAACCGTGATTGCTCTGTTTGTTAGCAATTTTCCATTGCAAACACTTAAAATAATATAATACTTGAGTTTATTATTTTAATAGCATAGTGTTGTAGGACTACAGAGACTTGCAAAACATGTCAAATTGCAGTGTATCTCACTTTATCCAATTCCTGTTATCCTGAGTACTTTATTTTGAAATTTGTTTAAGTGAAAGTGACAGAAAGTCCTATGACTTGTTGCAGCTTTGGAGAAAATGTAATGAAATGTCAACGTTGTATTGTGAACAGAAATTCACATTTCTATTACACAAAAGTAAAATAAATTAAATAAAGGTGCATCTAGTTAAATAAGCTCGACAGAAAAGCAGAATCTGAATCAGCAAGTCAGACTTGGACTACAAGAAGCTTCCTGTTGTTTTGTTTTTGCCCCGGGCACTACCAGCAGTTACCTCCCCTGTGATGAAGGAGTCTTGCAAGGTCATACTTGCCTGGGAATATCGCTAATATGTTGAGCAGCAGCCAGTGGCAACAAGTCTAGAGACTGGATTTGGGTTTATTCAATATTTTTGTGGCTCAACTGTAAACCAGTAACACTTGCTATCAAAAAAGGATTAATACATTTGACCAAATCTTGTTTTGTCTTTTTTTTTTTTAACAGTGATGATTTTAGCTCATTGCACAACCAAAGCAGAATGTGAAAAATGCATGGATACTTGGTTATTACAGGACTGTATATCAGCATCTTTCACTGGAAACTGCAACACACTTTTACTGGAAGTGAGTGACTAAGACACAGACACACACACACACACACACACACACACACACACACACACAATGTCATATCATTGTCATGATTCACATTCAAAACGTGTCTTGTCAGAGAGAAAAAAAAAAAAAAAAAAAAAAGGACAGAATTTTAAAAAATTAAAA
>VVAS01052094.1:23700-34039 GCA_015103295.1 Ptychochromis oligacanthus
ACAAAAGTCTTCTGTGGTCGGGAGGAGAAAATTACCAATAAAAAAACACCCACTCAGGGGTCAACTTGGAAAAAAAAAAAAAAAAATCAGCTAACAGAAAGTTTCATCTTTCAACCTTGAAACCAAACTGTGAAAGGAAAAATCCAGCCTCATAAATGTACATCGTGCTGCTCTGAGGACTCTGATTGGACGGATAAGTCAGCTCATCAATAAAAGTCGGCTATTCAGATAACTGAATCTTACTTTTCGAGTGGATTTGCTCCTTGGCACCCACTACGATTTTACAGACTCCTCTCGACACATTAATACGTGGTTTGTTCCGACCTTGAAGTTTTATGGTGGATTTACAAGCTTTCCGAAGTCAGTCTGATAAAATTACAAGACAATTCAGGGACTCACAGGGGCCTTTTCCTGTCCTGTAAAACCTTGGCTACATGGTCTTCCTCTTTAATGTCCTGAGCACACCTGACTCACCTGATGGTTTACGTATTCTCAGAATCATACACACCAACTCCAAAAATCCAAAAGCATCACTGGAGGATAGACACCTCTGTTGCTCGGTGTCAGGATACAATAACACATACATGGTAAGATATCATAAATGAAAAGCAGCAATAATTCCCTGCAAAAGGTAAGGATCCTTCTGAAACTACATTTATAGTCATATTAAGCTTTAAAAGCAAGCTATTAATGAACCACTTAAGATACTTTCATTAATGTTTGGTGACTCATTACATGAGAATTGCACTTAATGTTATAAGAAGACGGCATGGAGCCAAACTTTGGCTGACCTCACCAGAAAAAAATGGCAATAGTGGTCAATTTTTAAAGGTTTAGGTAGGCGGCCTCTTGCAGCTGTGTGAGCACATGTAAAATGTCTGACCTTTTCAAAAAGGCTGTTGTGTCATCACCAGGAAAACGGAGGTAAAGCCTACTGCAGATGGGAGACGTTTGCCTTCTAATATGTGGTTAACGTTGCTGCTATTTTCATCTAAATCATTATAATTTCCTAAACCTAACCATGTAGTTTTGGTGTGTGATGGCCCTCCTGCATTGGCCAATACTGCTGTATGTTTCTCCCCGTTTGTCCCTCTGTGTTGCCTTGCAGGTTCCTGGTAGTCGGAGTTAATCAGCGAAACTGGGAGCACCTGGCCAGTCTCCCTGGAGCATTTCAGAGCAGGCTGTCTCAGTCAGTGCTCTATGCCCAATCCACTCAGCACCATGCTTCCCGTTTGGTTTCAGTCTTATTTTAGGCTACACTATGCACCACCACACACCTTGGATTCAAACACTCATTCAAATGATAACACTGACTAACATACCTCATGAAGTTAACCAAGGTTTTTGCTTCTTGTTGGTTAAGAAATTACTGCTACTATTTTGGTTCTCCCATTATTTGTCAAGGCTTATGAGCTGGACCATGACAGGTGCCTAAACCTAACCAAACACAGGGCTTTTAAACAAGCTCGGCTAGCCTAAGTTAGGGGTCAGTATATTTACTGCCCAAGTTCAAAGGGTTGTTTGCATACCACACGTTGCTTTAATGAGAAATAAATGTATTCGATAACAAAAAGTTAAACATGCAGTCAGTTATTAAGTAATGCTTGTGGTCTATGGATGTATGGATGTGTGCTGTGCATGCAAACCAAAAAAGTACTGCAAACAAAGCTCAGCCAAACCAAATGACTAGGAAAATAGCGACAGACTGACTGCTGAAGCCCATATTTAGGTGAGTAATCAAACAAACTCAGGTGTCAGCATTCACGTCACAGCATTAGGTCTACAGACCTAGGAGCTGTCACAGCAACCCATATGCTGTAGGGCTGTTGCAGAATCCCAGTTTCGGATCAACGTCGGGACATTTGCTGCATTTGCTCTCTTTTCCAGTTTTCCTGACAATTTTCCTGTCATAATAAAGACTAAAAAGCCCCAAATAAATACCTAAAAAAAAACCCGGACGGATGCCACTAGCGGGTCTAAAAAGTGAAGCCAACACTCAGGTGCCTTAAACCTTCATTCTTTTTAATAGCAACCTGGGGGCAACACTTGTAGTTTCAAAAAACAAAAACTTCTAGTCATATAGAAGTCTATGGTAAAGCATTCCTTGGACTTGACCTCTGTAAACACTTTCCTGAAAAGTTTATGGGCTCAATCACTCGTTTCAAGATGCATAGGAATAAAACATTATGTCCATTTTATAAATTTTGGTCATTCTGTCAGAAAGGAGGATTCTCCAGGGTATGAAGACTGGCTAACCAACCAACTTGTGACTGACAAGTTGCTGGCCAGTGTTTCACAGTTAGTTCGATCCCTCACTCGTTGCATCTGGTTTCAAAACCCCAGGATGGCAATGGTGAAAAGCCCACCTCAAGGCTTCATAACGGGACTCCACAAACTAGAGGGTGACGTCACAGTAACTACGCCCATATAAAAACAGCTCATTTAAAGAAAGGAATAAAGAACCAGAAACATGTTATAACTTTATACTGTTTTATACTGTAAACCATGATTTGGTATGTTCTTGCTGGTGAAGGCTGTAAAATAAACACCCTCTTGCCACCCAGTGTGTGAACAGAGAGGCACCTGGGCCAACTCTACTGTTCTGTCTGTGCCTTACACTTAGCATTAGCGGAGTGATGGCACTTATTTACTCATGTGCAATATTGAATCCCGCCCCCTGGCGGAAGCTGCCGGGGTTAACAACATTTCTGGCAGAAACACATGAAACAAGGGCTGAAAATAAAAGTACTAATCCAAACGAAAAGCGAGAATAATATATTAATTACATCTAAAAACAGTAGTTAGTACTTCCACACGGAGTACTAACCCAGGTCTCCTGGTTGAAAGTCTTGATTTGTACCACCACCGTGCCCTCCACCACCAAGTCCAACTGTGGAGTTTCTCAGCTATTTTCTACCTCACTGGAAGCACTGCAGGCACTAAAAGCAAATCACATTCAGATGTGGTTTCAAGAGTTATTGCCGGTCGACTTATTCTGATGTTTAGATGTGAAGGTGAGCTGGACAATCAACAGAGGACACATGGAGCTCTTTGTTTCCTGAACAGGTAAAGGGTGAATTCTTCACAGGTGTATTCTAAAGAAAGAAATCAAAAGACTTCCAAATCAATAAAGAAGTTCTGTGTGGTTACTTTCCATAGAGCATACCAGTAATAATCCACATCAGATCAATGGTAAACTCATGGAAGAATTCCTTTTCTTTGATGCTAAAGAAAGCATGAAAACACACCCCTGAACTATCCTCCTCTGTGGTAGCCACTGGTAAACAGTTGCATGCCAATTCGAAAACAAAGACTTTTTTGTCTTTCATGCAACACAAAAAAGGCCACCATTAAAATTGACTCAGTCACATTACCGAGGGGGGAAAAAAAAAATAAAAGGATTTCCAAAAGCAAACAATTCTCTTTCATACATGACATGAAAGCAGAAATTTTGATCCTGGAACGAGCAGGAGAGTGATGTCTGACCACGCTGATTCATTTCAGCATATGGTGCAAATTTAAAGCTTCTGACTGAGTTATGTAACATCAAGTCCACTGAGAAATGAGCAAATCCCATAATCCTCGGACAGGAAAGGCAGTGAACAAAGACACAGAGCGAGCAGAGGGCAGAAATGAGTCAGCAGAGGTTAGATGCTATAACGTGGCAAAGAAAGAAATGTAACATCAGTTCTGTGTTTTCTTTACATTTTTATACCATTTCAAAAATTCTCAACAGAGAAAATCCTACAGGAGGAAGACCTGGGCCAGAACTGGCAATGCTACTTGAACGTTTAGGCATAGTTTCACATCCAAAACCAAGGAGCTTGGCAAATTATCTTCCAATATAGCTTAGAAATTCATTAAGAAAACAGTGGCATACAAACCTGAGGCTAATGATAATTTACATGGTTTCAAGTTACAACTAAAATATGCAAAGCCAGAAACGCATGGGGAGCTAGTATTAACAACAGCCTGAAAACATTTGTGGTAATGTTACTGTTTTTATTGGCTGGCTTTCGAGTATTAAACCCCTACAGTTGATTCACAAAGGACTGTTTCCAGAATTTGCAGAGGAGCTGTCAAACACTGAGATCTAATGAGGAGTGAAGCTTTGGCTTATGCAGATATTTGACAGGGCTGGGAAACAATGCAGAAAAATGTGTCATGCATCATTAAATAGCTTAAATACTTACGACATCTAATTTTGACTTTCTTCTTAAACCCCTTAAAGAGACTTTTTGTAATTACCCTCTGTAAATTTGAACTAAGCTTTAACCACCAGGGGGCAGCGTTTCACCAGTGTGAGGTGTGTTTTTTGGGGTTTTGTTATTTTTTTCCCCCTCTTATTTCGTTTCTTTTTAGGCCTCAGTCACAAAGACCTAGACACCGGTCGGCAACCCCATGGCACAATGGCAGTAAGGTACAACTCTTACTTTGAAGGCAAACAGTCTCCGTATCCAGTACTACTGTAGTAGTTGGCAAGTGTTTGCAGACAAGTCGGCATCTCCCATGCAAACTACTGGCAACCACGGCATTCTGCTAGCGACCGATTTCACCTGCTACCAGCAACCAATAGCAACCCAGTCAGGAAAACCAATTTTTCCATGTCAGACGGTGGTTTCCAGGGGGTCTCCAACAAGTCTCTAGGCCTGTGTGACTAAGGCCTTAGAAAGCCCCATTTCCTCAAGCGGCTTTGCCCTTTCCAAGGCCACCATCATAAATAATAATGTGCTCTTAATGACTTGCCTGGTTAAGTGGTTATCTACTGAATGCACCATCTTGTGGTACAAATTGGTATTACAGGAAAGTACAGCTAGACCCTAGCATAGATTTTGTTTTTACATAAGGTAATAGCAGTTATTTCTTCACGTTCTGTTCACAATTTTGGAAGGTTTTAAACTATTCTAAACACATGGATTTATAGTACCTTTAAACTACGCTGTTCCTCTTTTATTCCCCCTAAAATCTGTTTATACTTCGCTGTCTGACAATATCAGCTTGTACCAAATCCTTAAGAAATGTACATGATGCTTACAGATGGACAAACACAAGCTTTCATTGAGCCTATCAGGAACACACTGTCTTTTTCAATTCAAAACCAGTTGTCTATGCTTTATTTGATCCTGCTGTCAAATCTGGAATATTCCATGTCCTCTGCATCATTTTATATAATCTCAACAACATCTAGGCTGACATTTAAAATTTTGTTTTGTGGGTTGCAACAAGGTTTGGCTGCACGCACTGCTTGTTTAAATCAGATGATTTATATATTAGATAATTATGGCTTATTATTATTTATTGCTCTTGGGTCCTATCGTCATCTTATTGGCCGTCATAACATTGGATTCATCAATGCTATGAGTGCAATCTGAGAACAATAAAGTCTGATGAGTGCTCGGATGATTAGGCCAATTTTAACATTATACAACGACTTGAATTTGTGATTAGAGTGAAGTAATATATTAGCAGCAATTTTACTGTTGGCCTCATTTTTAACTCCCACAAAACATTTTACTAAACTAAGGGTTTGTTTACAATCTGTTGGACAAAACAGTAGAAGACGACGTACAAAAACATGGTCCAAGACAGAATCATCCAAAAAATTTCCATTATTGTTGATAAGCACTGTATAACCACGACCAGTTTCATGTTACAAAAGGAAAGGCTTGCATTGGGATGCCTACAGAATCATTCAAGTTCCTACAAAGGTCATTTGTCCTTATGTAGCAGTAAAGAGAACCACGTCTGTTCTTAATTACCTCCTGCTATGTCATACCACAGCCCTGCAGTATTCCTCAGAAAAACTAAAGGGGCTTTCCCCATTTTCCCATGTACAGGGGCTGGACTCTGTTATGGGAGTGGACATGCAGATAACACCAAAACCCAACACGAAGAAATAAGGTTGGGAAACAACCGAGAAAACTGAAGCTTCCAAACATTTATACCACAACAATAGACTAAAGATAGAAACCCTAAATAAACTCGAAATAGATTATATCCTTAACTGCTGGACCTCCTAGCAAACATGTGGATGTTGGCAAAGTGTTGATCCAGCAGCTTAACCTCACAAAGCAGCATTCTGGTTGAGGTTGTTTAAACACACACTTCTTTACTGAACATTATGTGGCATTTTGAGTACAAGGAATATCAAATCAGATGGAAAGAAATCTACTTCAAAAATAAAAATAGTCAACCGTCTAAACATTGTTCATATGTTTATCCTTTCTAGGATTTAAACAACAATGGCAAAAATACTGATGCTGATGTAAGATACTGATGTGGCATATGCCACAAAAAGACCAAACCAAGAATGTGTTAGTCTGTCTCTCTCTGTAGCTCTTAGGAGCAAGTCTGGTTCCTATTGAAGACACAAGTCCTTAAAAAAAAAACAAAAAAACTAAGCAGGTCTTCCTTGATGCACAAGTTCACTGCTACATGGGCCTTTCCATCAACAAGGTACTGTTACACCAATATCCACTGAAAAATGACTGGTGCCGGCACAGCATCACAAAATTGCTGGGCCCAGTGGATAAGGAAGGCGCTAAAGCAAGAAATTCACCAATGATTGGCAGATGAAGCTCGCAGATCAGACATTAACCCAACTTCTGCAAGTAAGATTGAGAATTGTTTGGTTCTCAAACCCATTTAAATGTGGGCTGGTTCTCAAAAGGCACCAAGGCAGAACTGGCTCTGCACCACCACCCAGCACTGTTTATACTTGGAACACATCCCCTTGCTTTATACACTTATTTAACAAATAAACAAGCATTAGCAACAATTTTATAACAACCAGAAACACTCAGACAATGTCAGTATCTGGGCTCTTTTTCAAAGCAGTACAACAACAGGAACAAAGCATGAATTAACTTACTTCTTTGTTCTGATGGACAATTAGCACCACAGAGAGATCTGTCAGCACATCCAACTTCAGACTTTGCGACTTTGCACAGCGACTCATGTTTACAGGGGAACACATGTCTGAGCGTTATCTGGGAGACAAAGCTATCCCAGTGAAAAGCCGTCAGGGATCAGTCAGGGTCGCCCAAGGGTCATGACCCAAGATCCAACAATGAAGTGGGCCAACTACTGAGGCAGAGGTCAAAGGTGGCACGAGTGTCTGGGATAAGGAAGGAGTCGGATATCTGATTTGATGTTCTCCTCTCTTCTGTGTGACTTTAAATGGGTTGGGTTGTTTTAATGTCAGTTCAACCAAACAAGACGTTCAAAGAGTCTTCTTTGGCTTTAGGAACCTGTGGTGAACATTTTTCTATTTTACTATTTTTTCCACACAGAAAAATAAACCGATTAAAGAATAATATAATGGAGATTAATGCATAATTAATATTATTTTCACTGATTAAAATCAGACTTTCAAAAAACATTCAAACCTGATTATTTGGCTTCCTCACAATTTTCTGTGTGTGAATACTCATAACTTCTATTTTTGCCGACATGAACTAATTACATTTAGATTCCAGCCAGAACCTCAGAAATTCCTCCACAAACAGTGACGTAGTTGCTGCAGGACAGTGATTTACCTGTAAAATGACATAGGTTGAGTCGAGTCCCCTATTGCAAAGAGATGCCTTACAGAGAAGTTGTGCACATCGGCACTGACTGGTTCAGATTGACTGCAACATGTTGACAGTCTGTCTGCATTTATAAATTAGACAGCAATTATTTGCAAACCTTTGTCAATCTGTCTGAGAGTGACTGCAGTCAGTCCAAGTCAGACTGTGATAGTTTGGAGGCAGGCTGCCTTTCACCAGGCGACCTGTGCAATCACCTTGCGATCGAAAGTGGTCGCTGCAACTATTTGCAGTCAATCTCAGACAGCAAAAGAATTCAATACAATCACCGGGCAACCACCGATATTTCCTAATCGCAAGGAGGTTGCCATCCTATTTTTACTCTAGTGTGACTGAACCATAATAAGCTGCAAAACAAGAGGACTACACTTACAGCCAGAAACCAAAAGGACCTCAATAAATGAGACTCCTTAAACGCCCTTTGCTCCTTCTCTCTGTTGAACACTTATTTGTTTTCATAAAACTATAAAATCCTGGCCCTGCATATACATTACAGAACCTCTATGCCACAGTTACAGGTCTGGTCCCGCATCTCTTTCCAGCCTCAGTGATCAGCTGAAGACACATACACAGGGACAAATACATATGCAGCCGAGCAATCAGAAATGTATCTCATTTCCATAATGAGGTTCAGAAGGTGAAACAAAGTCCCACCCGCCTGCTCTTCATCTCTCCCTGTTTCTCTGTAGGTGGTCTTATTAAATCCTCTCCATCCCCACGACCTCCTCTTACCTCTGGCCATTCAGAAACTCATTAGACTGCTGGAAGACCCTCATGTAAATATCCAGGCTATTTAATCCATCTCTCGGTGTTGTCAGTCTGTTTCTTGAGCTTATTTTTTACCTTAATATCAAATAATCAAACTTGATCTATTGGGAGTATTGAGGAAGCTGTTGAGGTCTGAAGCATATTATGAAATCTGGCTCTGGAGAGGGAAAAGCGGGATAAATATTAATATGTGTAAATCTCTCTTTTGAGTGCTACCTGTCCACTTATGTAACTGTAAGCTCTTAAATCAATCTTCTTCACTACCATCTTGAGAACTGTTTCATCTTTTCATCTGATAAATCCCTAATTTGTCTGGACTAAATTTAAGCAGTTAAAATGGGTGGCATAGTAACAAAGGGTTCATTATTACCCTTGTGGTTTCGTTGGCCTTGTTCTTTTTCGCTTTGTTTAGACTGACTCGGGAATATTGAAGGGTTCGACTCAATCTTTGCTCAAATTCTCTTACTCACGCTGCGCTTTGTTCAAAATGTTAATTTTACGACTGAGCAGTTTACGGACACGGAGACAGGGACGCATCATATTTCATTAATGCCTTCCATCTATACTTTAAAGGGGCAATAACAAAGATTTCTAATGGGCCCCATAGCAGAAAAATGACCACAATATATCTCCTGAGGTTGATAGGGTTGTTGATCAATACCAGTGACTCGACCATTACTCGGTCCCTGTGATAAGATTTTTGGCTTTCAACGCTTCCATTTCGAGCCCTTCTATTCCTGAGTGTTAAAAAAAAATCCACTGGACTTTAAAGAAACTCCCGAAAGTCATAAATTATTTGGCACCTGTAGTCGCAGAAGAGCTGCACTGTGCACATCCATTTTGGTTTTAGGGCAGGAAATGGATAAGAGCTCAGTGTACAGCAGGAGCTAGAGGATAAATATATCTGGGATATTAGTCAGACCACTGCAATAATGCTTGCTTCTCAGAATTCAAAAGCATTCTTAGTATTGTATTAAGATCAGCTAATTTTTATCTAAATCCAGACAATTGAAAAGCCTGAAGTGGGAGCCGACTGGAGATTTTTATAAAATGCATGTTAAATGTCACCAAACAACAGATTTCTTTGGATTTTTTTTTTTTTGTTTTGTTTCTGAAAATAAAGTGGCAAAGGCAGAACATATTAGAAGGTTTTTAGCATTCATTTGGAACTGTGTCTCTGACCAGCTAATGTGTTAAAAAGATTTTTCACACATGCTGCAGCCCTGAACTTTCCAGGATGGAGGTACTTGTCAGAATGCATACGTATGACCAGATGGGTTGGACATTAAATGCTCTAACCTGCCAGATCACCAGTACAAAGTCTGGGAAAATGGCTAAAGCTAACATTCACTGTCCTTTTACCTCTTGTTTTGCTCTAGACCACCTCCTGGAACCAATTATCCATCTCTTTAGCTCCTAAATGCTCACCTTTCTTCACATCTACCTGCTGCTGCTGGAGACAAGGTGCATTAAAAACCCTGACAGGCAGTTTAGGCTTGCAGATGTCATCCTTAAGCACTGATTACACTCTGTTGTGGACACAGACAGCTGGAGATGCAATGGCCAATGGTCGCATTTCCCAGTTTCACTATCGCTCGGTGAGTAGTTGGTGTCTTCCAAGCAAACTATGGGCAAATGTGGCAACTACAAGGAGGTTTATCAGTTCAGCACCATGTACCTCTTTGCAACCAATTTCACCTGCCAACAACTTGCCAACCGGTTGGGGAATACACATTTTCCTCTAGCGACTGAAGCCAGAAGGTCACCAATCGGTCTCTAGGCCTGTATGGCAGCGGTCTTGCGTACAATGTTTTGTAATCTGCAGCCCAGCTAGCACATGCACGAGTCTCTATCTTTATGATACATCAATATGGGAGCACAGATTCCTATCCAAAAACTGAAGAAACCTACGTGAATTTTTTTTTTTTTTTTTTTTCTTTTTTTCCCTTTCCCCTTCTTTTTTTATGGTTTTTTTTTTTTTT
>VVAS01052132.1:0-10264 GCA_015103295.1 Ptychochromis oligacanthus
GTTAAATCAAATGCTTATATCTTTTTTTTATCTTCATCGCCACCCCAAATTTTATTTTTTTTTTTTTTTTTTTTTTTCCTTTTGTTCCACTTCTCCAATAAGTTTAAGGAATCTTGAGACAAACGTAGCTCCACATTACCTTTTTTTTTTTCTTTGCCATACCTACTCAAAAGTCAGAACAGGTTTCAGAAAGAGGGTCAAAAGTAGTGAAATTCTTGGCAACTATTTTACTATTCATTTAGACAAAAAAAAAAAAAATCAGACTAGTCAACTAGTCTAAAAGTAAGAAAACACTTAGAAAACATTAAAAACTGTGCACATTCTAATAGACGAGTCAAACATTAGCCATACAAATACTTTGTGTGTATTGTGTGTGTATTTAAAATTAACATTCATCAATAATCGCATCATGTCGCAAATGTCACTAAAATATGTTAAACTTGGCACTATTTTTAACATCCCACACACACACAATGTCAGATTACTTTGCTGAGTGTAGTTAACATTTCTACATCAAAGTACTGAAGAACTGCACTGGTTCATGCTGCTATCATCCGTTTACTTTCCACCTCACTTGTTTAAAACTTCCCGTCACACAGAGAGAGAGAGAGAGAGAGAGAGAGAGAGAGAGCCACATCCGTCTGTCTGAGCTGCAGCTACAGTTAGTGGCAGTTGACATTGTAAAATCTTAGAACCATTAATGCATTACTTTTATCAAATAATGTTTGATTAGTATTTCTGGCACCAACTAGCAAGGACAGCAACATGTAGTCATGTACATTCCCAGTGAAAAGAGGTGCTGGTGGAGTGTACAGTAAGAGGAAGAAATTACCATATAATCCTGTTCTAGCAGAAAAAAACTGAAACTGTAAATGAGCAAAATGTGAGCTTTATATATGAGCAAGACATTGGTCACAACCTGTTGTGACAGGATGTTTGCCTGTGTTTCTGTGTTGAATCTGACAATATAATGAGGTAGCAATTGATCCAAGTACAACTCTGTCTATAAATATCTGTGGGGTTCATGAACTTACCCTGCTCTGCATGCAGCTGATTTGTGTAACAGTTAGAGGTTTTTTGTTGTAAGGCTGCACTGCTTATCGGTTGACCTTACTGTTGAAAGCCAATCAGCCATCTCAGACGTGCTTATACCACTGAACTGACAACATGGCAAACTGACACTCCCCAGTGAATGATCCTGAGATCGAGCAGCATGCAGAGAAAAGGCTTTGTGATTGGGCGAGGAACAGTAGTTTCCTTTAGCTCAACAGGCATTGGTGGTAGTGTAAATCTTTGTGTTTATTGGGCTTTAAATTATTTGCTCTCTGTACCACATTAGACCGTGGCATAATATAATGCAATCCTACATGAAAGAGGGCACCGAGAGGAAGAGCAGAAACACAATATCACTGTATACCTCATAGATCTAGTTAGCTTTTAGCCTCACAGTGGCAAAACTCATAAGCAGGAAGATTTGGTTTGCTAATGTTTATCCTTGTAGTCACTGCCTTTGCACATGGCAGCAGTGCCAAAAGTGATGTTAAAAAAAGTGTGTGTTCTGGTGTCATTTTGGCTTGTTGTGCACATCCTAGTTTTTGTAACCTTTGCACGCATAGTCATGCCTGGATGTACAAGGATGTGAGCAAACGGTGATTACCAGTGAGGAATATTGCTGCCACACATGGAAAAGATGCAATATTCTTGTGAAAACTATGGAAAGGGAAAAAAAAGAAGAAAAAAAAACATCTGCAATTACTTCTTCTATACCTATTTCAGCAGTGATTCTGTGATTTATTTATTTATTTTTTTTCTGTACTGGATCATTGTGATACAGAGCAGTTCTAAAACTAAAATTACTCAATGACTTAACTGATGGTTGTATGGCATGCATACAGCCATCAGTTGTATGCCTGCGACATGCATTGGAGTTAATAGTGAATAGCACATGAAAGTAGTGCTGGTTGGTATGACCAAAAAATTTCTATCACTGTATTATTATTATTATTTTTTTTAAGATTCTGGCATTTTCACAATGATTTATTTATTTAGCCTTTATATGCACCCACTGGCCACTTTATTAGGTATACCTGTTCAACTGCTTTTTGAGGCAAATATCTAATCAGCAGATCACATGGCAATAAGTCAGTGCATTTGTTAGTCATGTAGACATGGTCAAGATGACCTGCTGAAGTACAAACTGAGCATCAGAATGGGAAAGAGGTGATTTAAGTGACTTTGAATGTGGCATGGTTGTGGTGCCAGCGTATAGTTCAGAAAATGCTGATCTACTGGGATTTTCCTGCACAACCATATCTAGGGTTTACAGAGAATAGTCTGAAAAAAAGTAAATATCCAGTGAGCGGAAGTTGTTTGTTGCCACATTTATTTATTTATTCAAACAAAGTAAGCAGCTAAGTAAAGTAACTGAAGTGCAACTTCGAAAGAAACTCCTTTTCAATTTAGTCTTCCAGACTTTGTGGTACAAATGCTTCTGTAGTGAGGAGAAACACCTGTTAGCTTTGAGTAACATGTTTTCTTTGCCTCACCTGCTTTCCTGTCACTATGAGTGGAGGACCTGCCTGAGCCCTGAGCACGGAAGCATGAAAAGAAATGAAGTAAAGAGGGTCTCATTTTACAAAAACTAAAATCAGCAGACACAGCTCCTCTCTTGGTCACAAGTTATTTTGGTGCATCTCTGCTCTCTTTTCTTCATTTTTCATCACTTTACTGTCCTCCCTGCTGTTAACAGACTGTTATGCTACCTGGTTAGGTTGGCTTGTATTAGTTTTTGCATCTCGTGATTAAAAACTGTCAGTGAGGGTGTGTGCTGTTACTGCAGCTCCCCTCTCAATGCACTTCACAGCACTCCTGGTGTCCAATAATGTATATTACATCATTAAAACTTCCAGTATTTGACAAATGCATATTATACATGAAATTTAGACTGGTCCTACACCACATTAAAGTGTGAGATGACTGTTGACTCCGTCTGTTGGTCTGTAATTTAACAGGCAGTTCTGTTTAAGAGTAAAAAAACTCTCCATTGGTGGCTTTCTTAGTAAACATCCCCTGCCTGTTTTTACTTCATGACTAAAACCTTACAGGTGATTTATGCATCTGCGGGAAATTGCGCTGTAGCCACGTCGTAACCCCAAACCCCCTTGGACGCCCTATGATGTAACTTGCGCCGTAACCTGACGTGCACCTCCCTAGAAATGTAACTACACGTCATGTTGACACAGCCTGCAGCTATTGTGATTGGCCTGTTCAGTACCGTCAATTCCATCCTGTGCTACTTTTTCGCTGCAGTTTTTAAATTTATCAGTGAGAGAATAACAAACATCCCCTCAATATAAGGAATAATAATCACGGCATCAATATAAGGACTCACAAACTCGCAAATTCCTGAAGGGAGATTGCTGAAGGGAAAAATATGTTTGCCTCCGAAATAAACTGACTACAAAGAGTTGGGACCCAGGAGGGACACAAAGTCCCAGCATTTTATTTGTTTGTATTGTGGCCGCCACCGCATGTAAAACACCAGGACATGACCACAAGGTAATTAACACATAATGCACCACGCACAAGCATAGATGCCGGCAACGACGTCGGCAACTTACGTAGGTTACGTCATAAGCTCTAAAAAGATTTACCTCAGAAGTCTAAATCAGGCTTTAGTTCTCACCTTCACGGGCATGCAATCTCATTTCTAGTTTACACGCAGCTCTGTTTGCTCATTTACTGTTTTCTTATGCACCACAAGGGCTTGTATGCTATCTGAACAAGGCCTGGTGTAGACTCAGACCTGATTTGGCGCTCTTTGCGGTTTAATGTCGGTCAACTCACCCTAATATAACCCCTCTGTTCCTGCGTCAGAGTAGGCCAGTGAGGCCCAGGGGAGAGATGTGGGATTGATTTTTGGAGGATCAATTGAGCCCTGGCACTACACAGACTCTGGTGCTTTTGGGCTGTGTGGGGAAAAAAAAAAAGTTTCACTGTGGTTTGTGCTTTCCTGTTTTGCTCATGTCTCCTGAGAGTGCCACTTTTATGTTTCTGAAAACACTCAGATCATCTCTGAAAGTTTTTCATCAGTGACATCTGATTGGTTCTGCTAATTGGGGAAAGTTTTAGCTGCATCTAGATGTGTGTGTTAGTTCATCTCTAGGGTCTTTGCTTAGGCCTAGTTTTCCATAGGACTTCATCTCTGGGTTGGATAAATATACCAGCTAGTGTTTTATGCCCCATCCCCCTGGTGATTATGCCCCTGTTTAGATCAATATACAGCCCCTGTGTTTGTGTGTGTGTGTTTATGTGTTTGACATGAGAGGGAACAGCAGTGAGTACTTTGTGTACAGAATAAATATTGATACAAACGAAGCAAGGGACCAATTGATCTGTGTGAGTCTAACCGGAGCAGCACTGCTCTCCATACTATGTTTGACTGCACACTGGAAGTGGATGCTACTTTTTGAATTTGGTCTCCAGCAAAGTGAAAGTCACAGGAAAGACTGAAGACACGCTGCCGGCAGGGACACTTGACTGGGTTTTTGTGGATGTGTGGGGCTGCTGATTTGACCAGAGTGCTCTCAGAGGGAGAGTATAGGTCATGAGTCAGTGGCTGTGAGGAAGAGGCCAAGAAGAAGTATAGTGGAGACTTTGCAGGGCTAATGTGTGACAGGAAGAGCTCCAGAAGGCATGCAGGGAAGAGGGAGTCATCCTCGCGCTCAAGTGAATCGGGGTCACGCTCGGCAGATGCTGCAGCACCAGAGGTACCCATAGTCCTCCCAGATGGTAAGAAATTTGGAGCTACGGGAGAGTTGGAGTTTGGACTTTGATTTTGTTTTTTGTTTTGTTTTGTTTTTTTTTTTGGATCACCTGCATCTCCATTGGTACTCCTTGACGCCAATCCGGATGATTTGGTCATTTAGCTCCCAGCTACTTTTCCTGCAGCACCCATGTCTTTCCTTTGGGCAGTTCCAAGTTATTCCAATAATAACTCTTTCTGTTTGGAAGTGGAAGTCGAGCAGTTTTCACAGGAAATGTTTTCTCCCTGGTGACCATTCTGCTTCCATTGCTCTCTATGAGAGCCACAGTGCTCCTGACATGTTTATGGGAACTTTAGTCTTTGCTGTTCTTGCTGGCTTTCTCCCATCCTATTGTTGGAGCTGCTGGTCTTCTGAGAATTTGCAGGAAATTATGTTTGCTAGATGAGGATTAAGCTTTTGTCTTGTTCTGAGTGTGTGTGCGTGAGATGGACAAATACTTGCATGTGACATTTTTGAGTAGGCAGTTGTTTTCAGAGTTAAATTCAGTTTTCAGTTTTCTGATTCAAACATAACTCCAAAAGGACATTAGCCATATCACAAAGCTGATGAGTAAACGACTGTGCGCTTTATTGACAGCTGACTGGCTTAATTTAAACCGCACCCTAGGCTGTTGTTTTTTATTGATCTCCTAAGCAGGCAGAAATTCTACATGGTCATTAAAGCCTTAACATTATTTAATAGATCCATACATTTTTGTAGTTTTAATATTTATTTAAAGTAATAATTATCCATTATATCTGTCTTGAATTCAGTTCTTGTAAAAGTATGTCCAAATTGTTAACCTTATAATCTGCCATTTAAAGTCAGCTGTTCTCTGCACTTGGTTAATGTTTTTGTTATAATATAGCAACACAGAAAAGTGGAAGTAACTTTAATTTTCTAACAGCAGTTCTTCATTTACAAATGCCACCATCTTGTTCCCAGTGCTAACAACAGAAAAAGCACACCTCAGCCCAGCTGCTGTACCTGGTGCAAAGACAGTAAGGAAGAATGAGGAAGGGCGGGTTATCTGCATGTTCCCACAGAGCACTGAGATTAACCCCATAAAGATAAGGGTTAAAAAAAATGAACTTCTCCATATGACATTGTGTGTGCCAAGTTATCATAGCCTGTCCACAGACATTACCACTCAAAATTTTGGGGTCACTTAGAAATGTCTTTTTTTTTTTCTTCTTCTTTTTTTAATCAAAGAAAAATGCATTTTTTCCCATCTAATATACCACTGAGCTGAGTGCAAGTGTTATAAATATCAGTAATTAATGGAGTTACATGTCATAAATAATTGTCTTTGTTTATTTATATGAATCTACTTATTATTCCATATCTCTTATTCTACAACGTGCAGTCAGAGTCTTAATCTCTGGCTTCTCAAGATGAGCTTCTTTAGCGTAAGCCTGAAGGCCTGAGTGATACCTCAGAAAGTTCTTCTCACGTGCTATCATGGAACAACTGTTGATTTAATGAAATGAACCTGGAATTCTTTGAAACTGATCACTCAGGTTATGTGAAGACCAGAAATGAAGAGTAATAAAATATTTAGAACACAAATTCTAGGTAGCATTTGGGTTTACACTGATTTGGCTTTTTTGACTCCAGGGTATTGAAGTCATCACTGCTTAAGGTCGGCTTTATGTGTTGGTTTGTGTCTTCTTGTTTAATGGCCTTAAAAGTCGCAGCTTTTAAGTACTAGTGTGTATTTTTCTATTTTTTTCCTCTCTCTCTCTACTCTTAGTCAAGTTATCTTTAACACTGTTTTAATTAACAAATTTAGCTATATGCTACATATTTATTCTGTTCTCTTTCCCAGTTGGGATAGAAGCAGCTGTCAGCAGCTGAGAAAAATTGGCCTAAAGTGATAAGCCCAGATGAATGCAGACTGTCATCACTGGCAGTATTCATGTCGATCTACATATAATCTTGTCAGTGCTTCCATATCTCCTTATTTGCAAAAGAAAAAGCTGTGATCTTCTTGGGGTCTTGGCGATTAAGTTAGAGTGACTTACTATAAAAACTCTGTCTGAATGTGCACTTTGTTTCCATTTGCAGTGAAGGAGTTTCTTGCCAAAGCCAAAGAAGATTTCCTGAAAAAATGGGAGAATCCAGCACAGGTGAGATGGTGAAACATAAATGTTTCAGTTTCTCTTCAGTTGTTACTATTATCACTTTTATTGTACAGTATCTCAGTTTTTAGTTGTGTTGAGGCACCATAGTGTTACAATGCATTTTGTAATTAATCTTGACAGGCTTGTTTCATATACTCAGTTACTCACAGAGCCAGAGTCATGGAAATAGTCCTGAATAGTCCTAACCTAATGCGAGCCTATTTATTTCAGTTGGGCAGTGCACCCTCTGCTGGGCATATGTAATAATGCTGTTGATAGCCACTTTCAGACACAGAATAGGCAACACTGCTGGATTCATTAGTTTGTTAAGGAGATGGCATTCCGTCATCCAGACATGGATCACTTATGCAGATGTTCCTCACAGCTTCATTCAGACATGAAAACAGTCATGAGAGTGCCACAGCACAAGAGTATGACCGCATGTGCAGTATTTGCCATAAAGACTTGACACATGTGTGGCACCTACTCTTGTGAAGTGTAACCACACTTTTGAATGTTTATTTTTGCCATTGTCATTAAGGGCAGGGTCTCTGTGTGTGTTGTGCATGCTGCTACAGCAAACAAAGAACGCTGTACCCTACCCCTGGTTCACAAGCACAGAGAGAGCGAGAGTGCACGCTCTTCTAGAGTGGGACTAGTACGAATGTATCATAGACAGATGTCTTAATCTTATTGCAGTTAGAAATGAGTTGGTGAAATAAAATTTTAATATGAACATGTAATTGCTTTTTAAGACAATCTTTCAACTTACAAAGATGCATGAGAGACACGTGCGGTCATACTCTTGTGCATGTAGTGTCGAAACAGATATGTACAGATTGCCATAGCACCTTTAACGTTGCTTAATCAGAGATGAAGCCACAGCCCATTTAGATGCTGTTAGATAAAGGGAAAGGGGCTTACATGTATTTACAGATTTCTGCTATTGGTGTGCCTTAACTATAATACTCAAACAAAAGACAGCATGTCCAATTCACACTAGAACAACATGAATGAATGTTTGAATTCTTGTTATTGACATGACAGTCCATTTCAGTTCAGGTTTTACAGAAGAAAATGTGAGGCTTGCAGTAAGTGTAAAGACAAACTGATTGTGTGCCCTTTTCTCATACTGACATGGTCTTCTGTCCCTCAGCAAACTGCAGCATTGGACCACTTTGAGCGTTTGAAGACCTTAGGCACGGGCTCATTTGGTCGAGTCATGTTGGTGAAACACAAAGAGAGTGGCCAGCATTATGCCATGAAAATACTTGACAAACAGAAGGTACAGTGCTTTTGAGGCACAACATTTGACAGAATAATTTATGGTAGTATCAATGAACATTTTTCTGTTTTTAAAAAAAAAACAAAAAAACAAACAATGCCCTGATCCTAACCCATCTAGGTGGTGAAGCTGAAGCAGATAGAACACACACTGAACGAGAAACGTATCCTGCAAGCTGTCAGCTTTCCTTTTCTGGTGCGACTGGAACACTCTTTTAAGGTACGTGTTTAGTTGTCCATCATGTTTAGGTGTTTATCTGTAAAAATTTGGTCACCTTGTGTTTTGCATGCATGTTTCGCATGTTCAGAGAAAGTCTTTCCTTGTCTCTCTACAGGACAACAGCAATCTGTATATGGTAATGGAATATGTGCCTGGGGGTGAAATGTTCTCACACTTAAGGAGGATCGGTAGATTCAGGTGAGTTGACTTTTGTTAATTTAGGCTAAAGACGTCCTTGTGCTATTGTTAGACTGTAAATATTGAGGCTTATATGTTTTGCAGTGAACCACACGCCCGCTTCTACGCAGCCCAGATTGTACTGACCTTCGAATACCTTCACTCACTGGATCTCATCTACCGAGATCTGAAACCGGAGAACCTACTCATTGACCAGCAAGGTTACATACAGGCAAGGATTACATGTTTGTTTGTTTTATTTTCAACCATCAAAAACAATTCCTGTTTAGTCTTTATAGAGGTGTGCTCTCAGTATGTGGTCAGGTCTCAGAGCTGTTTACTCTGTTCTTTAGGTAACAGATTTTGGATTTGCAAAAAGGGTGAAAGGCCGAACCTGGACGCTTTGTGGGACTCCTGAGTACTTGGCGCCAGAGATCATCCTCAGTAAAGTAAGTGTTAAGCTCTTAGTTGCACTGGCAATATGGGCATTAACACATCAGCATGGGGCTTAACTTAGGAAACCATTGCATTGCCACTGCACAGTTTGCTTCTCACTGCCTCCTGTCAACATTGTAGTGTGAAATGTTTGTTAACAGGCATATCTCACACCCTTTGTTTATTGTGTATTTTTCAGGGTTACAACAAAGCAGTGGACTGGTGGGCTTTGGGAGTACTGATATATGAGATGGCTGCTGGTTACCCGCCCTTCTTTGCAGACCAGCCTATTCAGATTTACGAAAAGATTGTATCAGGGAAGGTGAGTTTGGAGAAGGCTACCTGAAAAATCACTTTTACCTTTTTTTTTTCTCCAATCATGGACTCACTTCCACCTACTACTGCACAGAGATGTGAGCCAGAGGGCAGAGACGACTCCCTCCCAGGACGTAATATGTTGTGTTCTGGGGGTGGGGTGACACAAAGGCTAAAATGAATTTTAGCCTTTATGTCACTAAGGTAAATCATGCATTAGCTTTGCTAACATTCATTTCTGAGAAATATTATGAGTCAAGAGAAAAATTTAACCTTGCACTTTAAGAAATGCAAAATTCAGAACACAACATAATATAGACAGACTAGTATAATGAACTCATACATGACGGATTCCTCTTTTAAAACCTCTTTAATGTAATATGTAGTTGTAGCTCCCTAATCTCATCTCTGGCTTTCATGTGTGGTTTCAACTATGGTCAGAAGAGCAAATGACAACCAACTGTAAGCAACCGGTTGGACAAAAATGTCTCATGCTTCTGCTTCTTCTTCTTCTTCGTCTTCTTCTTCGTCGTCTTCTTCGTCTTCCGGCTGCAACCCCTAAAGTCACCCCAAATCAAAATGGAAACAAATAGACATGTCACAACCAGGCAACCATCAAATTTAATTAAAGCATGTCTCTGGTGCTCTTTGTGTCTACACAGGAGTCTTTTAGGCACTGTAGTGAGTCGTAGGGACATTATCACTGTAGGTACATGTTTTAAGCAAAGGAGAATGGGTTGCTTTTCATTATGCTAGCGCATTTCCTCACTTCCCTTACTTAGATCTCTCTCTCATCTTTGCTTCTCTCAGCAAGGGGGTATGAGAGAGAGAGAGAGAAGGAAGGATACATCTCTTTTTTTTTTTTTTTTTTTTTGCTTTTGAGCCCCTCCTGTGGCTTTTTCTTT
>VVAS01052158.1:0-11945 GCA_015103295.1 Ptychochromis oligacanthus
AACAAAAAAAAACACCCATATACAAAAAAAAAAAACAAATATTAAAAAAAAAAAAAAAAAAAAAAAAAAAGTCAAATTTTAAACCTCAACCCATACCAGACAATGCAACAGACAATGTCCGGCAGCAGGGACAGTCCTACCACAGTTTCTCCAGAAATTGCACACACAGTCTGGTCTTAAACATAACCTGCTATGGAGCTGGTTAAGTCTGCAGCATAAGTTACCATGGTAATCTAACAGTGCTCATGAGATTTTTTTTTAAATATTTGGAGCATCTTTTAATTACATGTACAACATGGTGAAATGGGACAAGATATTTTTTAATCACCTTTAAATAACTGAAACAACAAGAACTAGTCTTTCCCTCTGGTTTGTGTATTCCAGCTGTGAGTCATGCCTCTTTTATACCAAGAAGAAAAAAACAAAAAAACACTTCCGCAATAGGTACACCTGTGCATCCTCCATTATAGCATCTCCTCTCTCCTTCAGATGCATTTTAGGAATTGAGACATCCTTTAACCTGGCATACAGACATTGCTTTCTGGGTCGCAGAAAGGAAGAGGCACATGTTAGAGAAATGAGAAAAGCCTAAGGGCTGAAAGAACAACACACACCAGGGAGAGGGATAATAAGGCCCAGGTGAACTCAATCAATACAGTAATGAGAGCAGGAAAAGGAACAAAGGAGGAGATAAAAATGCAGAAAACCCACATAAAGAAACTAACCTTCAAGATGAAGCAGGAAATAACATGAAAGGGGGACAAATCACAATCCACGCAGACAGA
Source organism: Ptychochromis oligacanthus (assembly GCA_015103295.1). Taxonomy (NCBI): domain Eukaryota; kingdom Metazoa; phylum Chordata; class Actinopteri; order Cichliformes; family Cichlidae; genus Ptychochromis; species Ptychochromis oligacanthus. The sequence continues at coordinate 786 of VVAS01052158.1, forward strand.
GGAAACAGAAAACACATGAAATGGGAAAGACTCATTTTTGTTTTTAGCGTATGTTTCTGAGGATTACCACAGTAAACAAGAACCTCAAAAGGAAGGATTAAAAGTTTGGGGAAAGAGGTTTTCTAACCACATTAATTTGCTGCAGCACTGCAAAGTAGCTCATCTACATTAGCACAGTGAAAAGATTATAATATTGATTATAATGGTTTCTTGCTATTTGAACAGAGAAATTCTTTTAGGCTTTTGCTCATATTTCTGGGTTTTTTGTGGACCAACATGTGTTCTAGAGTTGAAGGTGGGGAAAAAAAAGTCTTATTGCCTCTGGTATGTCATGCTGCTTCCAGGACTGGAAAGTTTAAGATAATCCATTACAAAGGCAACCATGACACATAACTGACACTATCAGGTAAAACGCCTTCAGAACTTACTTTTATAAAGGGAAATGAGGAATGCCCCGCGTCAGGCTTCCACAGCAGTCATCTGTTTACACCCAAACTACCTTTCCAGATAGATTATGTAGGCTCAAATAATAATGTTGAGAAGCTCAACATCAGCTATTATGAACACATTATGCAGGTAACCAAATCCCATATGACAGGCTGAGACTTCACTGTTAAAATGATAACCTGTATGAGGGGCTCTAATTCAGTGACAGGTCATTTTTAAAAGCTTGGAACATTGTTACTGAATAATTATGCAGGACACATAAAAAAATCAAAAGTCCACTGGCAGCAGTAACACAAAGCACCGCATCATTGAATATTTCCTTCACTGGTCTTTGTGAGAAAATGAAATGTTTTCAGAGTTTTCTTTATGTATTCACAGACAAACTGCTCCTTCACACATTTTATTTTCTTGGGTATTTTATTTGTATTTTTTTTAAGCACAGAGCAAATAAAACTAAAAGTGAAGCAGTCATTTAATTTCTAGCTGGAAGTAAAGAAAACTGGTTCAGCTCAGTGCCTCAAATTAGCAAAGTTATTAAGAGTTAATAAAATGTTTTCACGCCTAGTTTTGGTTTACTTTTGTAATTAACTGAAATAAAAATAAAAACTAGACTTCTGAAAAATAAATTAAATTATTGAAATTATACTGTGTAATGGTCCAAGAGTAAAGAATAAAAACAAAAACAGAATTCAAACGAAGGCTTAGACTACATGCAAATTTGATATAAAGTCCACAAGTGCCAACTGTTGTCCTGTTTCAGGATCATATACTGATGCTTTTAGGACAACAAAACTTGGAAAAGTCAAGGAATAAAAGGTGCGTCTAAGAATTTATATTTATTACTGACGCTCATCAGTTTTTCTTCAGGTCTGTCTCTCTGACACCGTAGTCAGAGACTTTAGATGCTGTTGAAAAACTTTCAACCTTCCTACTATCTGCACACAGATGTCCCTGGGATCATCCAGGACTGGTGACGCTATTTTCCAGAGAACTGATTGGTCTGTGGGTGGTGATTTCATACTTGTTGAGCTCTAATCTAGAACATAACCTGCTCTGGAATAGGTATAATACGATAAGCTATGATATGATATCATGTTATGATATGCTTTGGATAATTTGTGCCTTTTTTTAAATTAAGGAACCACTGGCCTTTTAGGGTGTGGTCATTTTTAAACAATAATATTTAGGGATGTACAGATGATTATGATTAGACTCCATGTGAAGGTGTCAGTCAGGGTCAAACTTTTATTTTTTCTTTATAGATAACATTTTAAATATTAAATTTATTGAATGTGGGAAAATATCCTATAAGCATATTTTTACTTTGCTGTTTTCAGTTTACACTCGGTAACATTAAAGCAGAACTAGAAAATGCATCCCTTTTAAGAATAAATCTGCATCACAAACTGGGTTGTTTTTTCTTTATCCTTTTCTTCTGTCAGATTTATTGCAAACAAAATTAATATGATAAAATAAAAAGCAGGAATTTGCATGAGGAATGGGGAGACAACCCTGCAGATGTCCTGCAGTAAGCAAAGGGAGGATGAAGGATGGACAGCTGGGCTTCCCTCCTCCGCGCCATTCCTGCTTTTTGGGCATCTGTGCACCAGGCCGCCACTCCCCCATGAAAGAGCTGTTTGGACGTCAGCTGTCATCACTTATACTATTACACACAGAAACTTCTAAATGAGGTTAGAGTGAGTGATGACCTCTGCCATGATGCTCCGCTGCATGCCATCCTGTTCGGATCACTCATTTATCTGCACAGATGTGTGACGAGTTGATTCAGTGGGGGGTAAATGAGAGGGCATGTTGTCAGCAATCAAGCCACCTGTTAGTTTAAGAAAAGGTGTTTCTGGGCATCAACAAATAATGATGATGCTAAGATAAAAGTTTTAAAGGAGTTTTCATGCAGCTTACCCATCGCAGTGAAGCATCGGATGGTCGTGTGTTAACACTCGGCTCAGATACAGAACAAATGTGGCAGGTGTTCACTGACGGGTTTTATTCCAAAACACTATAAATCTGTTTTCAAAAAGAAAAACAAGACTCGGTCCATAAAATTTGATCAATTTAGTTTTGAAAAAGGACAATGGACTCTTAAAATGTGACTGCTTTGCAGGCAGATGTCTGTAAATGTTGTGCAACTTTGACCGTAATGACCCTGTTTTGCTTTAGAGATAGTGTATGTCACTAATGGAGGACAGAATTATTTTTATTGTAGTGCTTTTGGTGCTCTATACATGTGATAATAAAACTAATACTTAAATTATTGTAGTTATTTTCAGTGTCCAGTATAGCTATTGCTTTCTAGTTTTACACCAAGTATGTATGGCTATGATCGAGGTGCCATGAGAGGAATGTCTCATCTACAGATTTTAAGCTTTTTGCATGTCAGTTTACATCTCTAAATGATGGGACAGCACATCTTTGAGTGAAGAAATGAAGAACTCTACAAACAATTTGGTTGGGGCAGCGCAGTGGTAACATCTATTGGTCTCTTCTGCCTGCTCAGTGTTTCAGGTTACATAACACTAAAGTAAAAGAAAAGACCAGGGTCCTGATACATAACAAAGTTGTGAATACATTTCTTTTAGATTCTAAAAACATTACAACTTTTGTCAGTTATTTCAGTAAAATACATTGCAGAAAAATCTCTGCGTGGTTATTTTGCGACCATAGAGCAATACTGCATTGTCACCTGGACACAATGTTGCATAATGACCAAATGCAGCACTGGCATTTATGTAATATGTAGGAAAGGGCATCACTGTATGACTATATGTAAAAGATAGATGTAGCCATTGTGACAGGTTTTTTTTTAAAGCTTCCAGTGTTAGCGTTTTGAACACCACATTATTTGTTTGTCAGTTTTTAACATGTTGGTGACTTTTTAAATTTGTCTGGCTTAGCGTTGCAAAGTTGCATCTGAACAAACAAGATTTCTGGAACGATGACCTTTGGACAGACGAGACCAAAGTGGAGATGTTTGGTTTCCTCCAAACACAGCATATCAGGACAAACACCTCACACCAACAGTCAGCACAGTGGTGGAGGGCTGATGATTTGGGCTTGTTTTGCTGCAACAGGGCACCTTGCAGTCATTGAGATGACCATGAACTCCTCTATATACCAAAGTACTGTATTCTAGAGTCAAATGTGAGGCCATCTGTCTGAAATTGGGTCATGCAATAGGACAATGATCCCAAGCACACGAGCAAATCTACAACAGAATGGCTGAAAGAGAAAAGAATCAAAGTGTTGCAATGGCCCAGTTAAAGTACAGATCTCAACCCACTTGAAATGCTATGTTGGGACCTTAAGAGAGCTGTGCATAAATGAATGCCTGCAAACCTCAATGAATTAAAACAACGCTGTAAAGAAAAGTGGGGCAAACATTCCTCTACAAAGATGTAAGAGACTGATAAAGTCATACAGAAAATGATTACTTCAAGTTATTGCTGCTAAAGGTGATTCTACAAGCTATTAAATCATGGGGTTTACTTTGTTTTTCACACTCTGCTTCTGCATGTTTCCTTTATTTTTGTTAAATTAATAATGACACAAAAAAAGGGCAACAAAACAAAGTCTGACACCCTCTCAAAGGCTATTCAAGAAGATACAGTACATATATTTCCCTTATGATACCAAATGTTATTTTTAACAGTCATGAATTGTGTGAATCAAATGATCTCATTTCAGTACTCACACTTAAAATACATGTGAAGCTCAAGTGGCATCTGCTGTTAGTGCTAACATTAGCTCTTTTCCACACCCAGGCAGGCAGGTGTGTCAGCTGTCTGTCATGTCAATCATTAAGCGTTAGGTGTGTGTGCTAAGCTTGAATGTTAGAGGATCCAAAAGGAAAGATGGTACTATTCAAGCAGAAAACACAATAAATATTCATATACAAGTATAGACACATGTAAAAATACTGTATTTGATCAGAGGTTGATAAAAAAACAACAACAACAAAAAAAAAAAAAATCGCTTGCTTGTTTGTATCTTAATTTTTTCCAAAGTTTCTTTCTGCTGTCATTAATTACTAGGATCACAAAAAAAGAGGACATAACAGTTGGGACCTAAGAAGTAAAAGCTTCACACCACGAGCAAAAGCACAAAAAACAACGCATATAACAATAAACGCACAAGCATCTGCCCAGACATTATTTGAGCCCTTTTGCCTGAAAGCACTGAGAATATTTCCATGTCATCCGTAGTACACCTGGCTGTGGATGTAGGTAACAAGTGAGTGACATCAATCAAACAGTGCTTGTCTTCTGTCTAAAACAGGAAATGGCTCAAGCGAGAAAGTACCAGAAGAGGGAACTACATATACAATTCAATACAATACAAAATTAATATTAAAAAAAGGATCTGCTTTAATGTCACAGAAGGAAAGAAGCATACCTGAGGAAAGTAAAAGGTTATGTATGCTCATTAGCCATTAGCCATGCAACAAATTAATCCCCACTAAATATGTACACAGTTACTAGACCCTGTCCTGGATATCTTAAAGTGCATGAGCAATCAGATACTGAGGAATTATGTTTAGGTTTCTATGTGTATTACTGTGTTCATATCCACTTAAAATTGCATGGAAGACCAGAACTAAACACTTTGAGACCGTTCACTCACACATCTCACAACCTCTTACCGGCAGGGTTGGCGGCCGGGATGTTTTAAGTTGTTATACAGTTAAAAATGTGGTCATTTGATTCACAAATAACTTTAACAGGCACATCTAAAGCTTCCAGTGTAGCATGGCACAGGGATGTAGTTTATAACTTGGTAAAAGTGGTGAAACTAATCCTATTACCACGGTCTGCACATTCCATGTGGTCGGGGAAAGAACAACAAAAGAGTTTCCTTAAGAAAACTGGCAGCTTCTCCTCTATATTAAAACCACACGAATCCCAAATCCCTCTGAGCATTACCAATATATGGCTTACAGTCACACTGCTGGTTCTTGTTTCTCCTCTCCTATCTTGTGAATAAAAATGTATCCCACAAGCGAATGCATCCACATCACATGAACACACACTCACACATAGTGAGTATTTGGCTACACTATATTGCTATCCCCAGGAAGCACAGGTGCAAGACTCAAAGACCAAGACCAAGACCTTATCCTGCTTGTGCATTTTCAGCACATGTGTATTTCCAACCACTTTAACCACAATATGATAAGCACAAATGAATAATTTTAGAGGAACTGCATAGAAAACTCCAGCAAGTACTCCAATGCCACTCAGAGAGACACTGCTGCCACCTAGAGTTAAAATTTGTACAATTCTTGACACGAAACCAGTAACAACGATGAAGCGACTTCATTAACTGACAAAATTATTGATTTTGTCTTCTCTTTTTAAAGGGCCTCTGTCATGAACAATGTTCAGTATATGGTGCCGACAAACACAGCCAGCAAATGCTGTGAGAAATAGCACTTAACTAAGGGAGAGAAGCACAGATGGCAGGTGACCGTATTGACAGGGCTCCATCCATATCTATATGTCTACAGTCGCCACCAGCCATTACTGGTGCTTCATATTTAAATGCTACAGATGCACACACACACAAAGGCACAGCAGATGAGCACACTTAGTTTCACCGGGGGTTGTGGGATACATGTTTGTCAGAGAGATGCAGTTGGAAAATTGGTTCTAACAAGGTCTTAAGAGTTCCGTGTCAGCTTTAATGGACAGAGTGCTCTGATGATTGGCTTACGCTCTGCTCTAGTTAGTGAAGGGACCTGTCCTCCTGCAGAACTTGAAGCTTTCCATCATGACTTGACTGAACCTGCATATTTTTCATTTACCTCGCTCGCAGCCATGTTTTGTAAAAAGCAGAACAGATTTTTCTCATGGAGACACACAAAGAGACACAAACATGCGCATACACACACAGTTCAGGTCAGCACTTAAGGTTTAGCATGGCAAAAAGCAGAACTACAGAGCTCTAACAACCCAAGCAGCCACCAAGCAACGGCCGTTTACACAACAGCTCCAGGTCTATGTTGTCCAGGTGAAACTATTTATCAGTTAATGTTCTGATAACAGAGAACACACTGACTTTGTGTACATTTATAGAAGTAGTACAAACACATGCACATAACACAGTCTAAGTATACACACAAAGCTAAAGAAAGGTTGCTTTAAAGCTTGACTACCATTCAGACTCACTAAGTTTTGTTTGAGTTCTCTTATTACTTCTTGTTTTCTGATTTACTTCATCTCGATTTGCCACATAAGAGCAAAGATGGGATGTCATCTATAAAGAAAGAAAAACAGCTGAATAGACTGAATAAACATTCAAAGCATACAGATGAAAAATTAGGTTAATTAGGTCGCTTCCCTGGCGCACCCTCCCCAGCATAGTTTGAGTTTCTAAGATGAGCCATACCCTCTCCTGCCACGAGGTTTGATGTCGATGGGCTTGTTTGTAGCACAGGGTGAGCCGGTGGAGCAGGCGTGCCGGTACCGGGCTATCCTTTCCAAAGATAGGTAATTCACAGGCAAACTCATTTTGATGTGGTTCTTAAACCACTGAACATGCACTTGTGTCAAGACAGATGCAGAGGGAAAAAGAGGGAGAAGAGATGGAGTGGCAAGCCTGATAAAGCTATGTCAGTAGGAAGGAGGGAGGAGTGTGCGAGGAGAGGTAGGTAGGTGAAGAGAGGAGGGGAGACGAGCAGAGGGCTCAGTATGGGTGTGACTTGAACAGAGACAAGGATGGAGAAATACGGAGAGTGAGGAAGAGCAAGCTAATTAAGCTTTTCTTTTAGATAAAGAATTTAAACAAAGCAATGCTTGAATTGGTTTCAAGCATTGCTTTCTTCTGCATGCAAACCACTAGAAGGCAAAAAATGGTGCAAGGAACCCAGTTTGATCATTGCACACTGGCTTGCATGCATTTAAACACATCTGTTTTGAACTGACTATGTCTCCTTTAGCGATAATTTACCTGAGAAATGCAGGCGATGTTGTGAGGAGCAGCAATGTCACCAACAAGTGTTTACTATTAACACAAAAGACTGATATAAAACAGGACAAAAAAAGCAGCGCCTAACAAGTGTTTTCTAACATCGCACTCTCATTTTTTAAATAGCTTTTAAGCCTCTTACTCTGAACTATCATACAGATGTTGAAATTAGTTCACAGTGATCTTGACATGTGTAAGATGTGTGTAAAACATATTAACTTTCCAAGTACAGTAAGTTCTCTTGGCCAGCATTAATCAAATTAATAAAGACTGAAAAAGGAGAAAAGCTGTTTTTAATGTTATAATAAATGTTAAATCAACTGCTAATTAGCACAAACGTGAACAGTGGGATATAGAAAATCAAGTGTGACTATTGATCTGCATATTTACACACACTATTTTTGGACATAAAAGATTAATACGAGGTGCTGAAAAAAACAAGAACAAAAGAAATAAGGTACCTCATGGCAGGCTTATTGCCAGTGTAATTTAATGAAAATGATTACAACCAACCTATCAAATCTCCATTTCAGCCTGGTAGTTGCTATACTCCACCTCTTGGGGGCACTAGAGTCCCACAAAATAAAACATGCTGCAAACTATATCATGAAAAACATATGGGAAATGAACAGCAGTGACTTTTGTTTGACCAGCACACTTTTATTACCAGGACATATGTGTTTTATTTATTTATTTATTTAATGAAGCATGCAGATGTTCTGGATGATAAAGTATCGTAATAAGAGCTATAAGTGGAATGGCAGCAACTGAGCAAGGACATTTCTGGCCTTTAAAAGAGATAACTATCATTTGTTATCATGTATAATTTTCAGATCTTCACCACTATAAAGATAACGAGCTCTAAATCACTGGAGTGTTCAGTTCTCGGCTGCCAGCAGGGGGCAGTCTGCTCTGCAGGGAAAACGAAGGTACAGGTGGGTAACAGCAAACCGCAGCACAAACCCACAGAGCGGCAAACCTCCGTGGAGTTACAGCTTCAGCTCAGCTCTGACAAAAGCAGCCAGCATGTGACAACAGCTCCTGGGTGGACAAGGAGGCTGTCAAAGTCGCAGGCGCAGTGACAGACACAACGGGCTTCTGAGCACACCTACACACACGCACACCTACACAACGCCGTCTGAGCGCAAGTATTATAAATGCACACAGCACAACACATACAGACGGATAAAATATGCACAGATCATTACACCGACGCTATACAGACCTCTCCGTCTCTTGTGTATTCTCACAAACACAACCTGTAACGCAGGCATATGTTTGCCTAGCTGCCTGGTCGGCCACACACCATCAGTGCCAGCGACATGCTGTGACAGAGCGCCAGGTGACGGTTTGACTGTCGTCACTCGGTGTCCCTGAGGCTCAGAGCTATAAAACTGGAACCACTGTGTGTGAATGCTACAACGTGTACATACAAGCTGCAGCACCTTTTCAAACAGAAGATGTGTGTTATACAGACTGTTTTTAACAGTAAGCTGCAAATCATATTTAAAGGGGTTTAATCACCGTGACTATGCTGTGACTAAACTGGGGGGGGCAGAGAGCTAAGAAAATAGTGTGAAAACAGTGGAGGGGGAAGCTGAATAGTGTAATCAATGACCAGGCCAGGTGACAGGGTTGCAGGGCTCTACAGGTTAGTACAAAGGTGAATACAGTGAACGGCAAACAAACTGGCTGGTTGCCAAAGAGAGGAGGAGGGATTTGATTTGCTCTCTTGACTCATGACCGACAGGGAAAATGCAGCCTGTTGAACTGGGAGGGGTGGAAGGAGGCAGAAACAAAAGCATTAGGTAATCTGCGGGAAGGTGTACTGTATGACATCAAGTCACTAAGTACCAGTTGCTAAGGACCAGTTAAAGAATAATTATTATGCTTTTCCTCATTTTATGTCATAAATACTGCTGAAATGGTACATGCTCATGTTGAACAAGGCAAGAGTTTCAAATAATAAGGTCAGTGTATGTACAAGTATTCCCTATAATACAAAAGCTCAGGCTTCAGACTGCTCTAAATGCTCAGTTTCAGACCATTTTTTGCACACTTACATGTACATGATGTCAGAGAGAGGGGATATCTTCATTAGATGGTCATCTCAGGCACACACACACAGCCCCACCCACCTGCTGTTTAAAGATGGCTTAAAGAAATCCTGATTTCTCCTGTACTGCACCAAGATGCAGTATAGAATAAATCAGGATTATTTTGAACTGTTAATCATGGAGTAAGCAAAGAGCATAATTGGTCCCCTTTAAAGAGAAACGCAATGGAGCGTGAAGATGGTTGCAGAAGTAGGCAAAATGTTAGTAATGGTGTTAATAAGGCTGCACTGCTTTTTTTTTAATGTCCTAATACAGAATCCCTTAGAATACCTGGAATTGGAGAAAGATATTATTATTTTTTCATATAAAGAAAAGAGCAAAACATATTCATATTGTAATTAGGAATGCATAAATCCAATTCATCAAACTGAGTAGTGCCATTATAAAATTCATTCCCACTGGTTTGACTGATTTGCACTTAATCTGTCACTCTTTCAATATTCCAGTGAGATCCAGAAAGTAAAAGACAATGACAGCACTCTGCAGGTTTTGTAATCTTTTATTTTATCATCATGTGCAACTATGAACTATTTCTTTACAGGTCAGCCTTCTTTAGTCAGCATCTCCAGAGTTTAACTTCACAGAATATGTTACTGAAACTTTACAAAAAAAATACTCTTCTCCCTGCTCTATGACTCATGGCTTCTTCAATGATTTAATGATTACAGGGCAGCAGATTAGTAAAATAATCTTATTAAAGAAGACACATATTAAGATTGGTGTGAGGAGTTAATAGGCATAAGAAAGGGAATGGGCATTATCAGTTGGCCCTCTGTTGCAAAGATTTTTTCCAGACACAAAAAAAGGGAATGGGAGGGAAAGAAGGGTTTTGCTTTCCATTCACCTGTCAGGTTTTTAGAGCTGTGTTAATTAAGAAAGCACCTCCATTTGAGCTAAGTGAAGGGCAACAGTGTGATATGAAAAAAACAAAATTGGTAACTATGAATTAAAGCTACCCAAGCAGCTCAGGGCCATGGCAACTGCACCTGCTGCTGCAAGAAAACTGAATATGATTACAGTGATTGGATATTTGTTTTCAAGTATGTAAATCAGCAAAGGTAATGCGGTTAACAGACAACAATAGAATGGTAATTGAGCTTCAGGCAGTACTGTATTTGGAGCTCTCAGCCAGTCATGCTGCATTAAAAACAGCTGTTATGTGTGCCAAGGAGCAATTCCTTCGCCTCAGCTAGACTCGCTCTTCCTGCCTGCCTTCACAGTCCCCCTGCTAGATTCATGTTTATAATGTGGTTGCCATGGTGAGCTGGCAGAATTCAAAAGGGACAGGTAGGTCCTCGCAGCCAATCAGGCATCAGTTGCTAAGGGCATGGTGGCAGATTGTGTAATGAGAAAAGTAGAGTGACAGGGTCAACGCTGGAAGCCAGTGATCCGATCCGCACTGTTTCTGAAAGTTAAGATTTTACATGTCAACGTGCATTCAGAGAAGGACGTTTAATGCCAAAAATTTAGTTATTAACAGCAGCCACTTAATATTTCACAGCCGTCATGCATGAGTTACCTGTGATCTATTTATACGTCCAGCTGAGTCACAGGCTCGAGAGGATTTAAGCTTCCTCACCTATTGTTTAGGTCAGAGACTCACCAGAGTACCATA
>VVAS01052191.1:0-10708 GCA_015103295.1 Ptychochromis oligacanthus
GTGAGCTGGTGTGATGGAGCTTTTGTTTGCCGGATCTGAGGATTCTTTCAAAGACAACTAAAGACATCTGTTTAGATGTCCCTTTGGGTAAAGTGTTGGCATTAGATATGCTTTTAAGGCACTGTGCATTTCTTTCTTGTACTACTTTTAATTCTTTGACAAAAATTAAAAAATTCTAACTGTCATGCATCAAATACTTGTTTTTGCTTTTCCTCCAAAACACAGGGTTAGGATCATAACTGTACATTAAGCCAATACACAGTATGCTGTGTATTGGTTTTCATTAAGCACTTTGTGACGTCTGTCTGTAAAAAGTGCTATAAATAAAAAATATCAATAGACATTGCTTGCTTGTATAGCTGTCTGCACTTTTCACAGACAAACACCACAAAGCCAAGACACATGATACAAAACTAGAATTAAAAACAGAACAAAATTAAAATTAAGGGCACTGAAATTTTTAAGATAAAAGAACAAAAGTGGAATTAATAGCAGTACAAAATTAAAAGAAAAATACAGAAATAAGAACCATACAAAAACACAAGAGAAATACAAGAAATAAATACAATGCATGAAAGCAGATGCTAAAATGACTGCTTGTCTCACTTGTTTCCCTGTCAGCAAGATTACACAAAAAAACAAAAAACAAACTGCATATCATTGTTTGTTTTTCTATTTGCATTATTCCAAGCTGCATCATCTTGCATTATGCTGACTTCACAGATTTTGCCATTTAGATTTCCATCACATCTTGTTACCCACCTCAGTAACAAAGGACCGTCTTCCCTCGTAGTCGTACTCCCAGCCATGTTTGCAGCTGGTTGTGGGAGTTTTGCTGAGGTTGAGCTCCTGCGTGTCACAGGTGAGCTCAGTGGCGTTCCAGTCCACTTCGTACTGCTCGCAGCTGCTCTGCTGCAGCACTCCAGAGCTGTTGACCAGAGGCACCGTCAGCTTGCGACTGTCTGCCAGGCTCCAGCCGCACGCCTCCCTCCTCTCCACCACTGCAGGGTCTCGACACCAGTGATCAGGGGTGAAACCCTGGAAGACTATGCCGACGTACACGCCGGCCCAGGGCATGGACACCATACACAGCAGGGCGAAGATACGCTTCTGGCAGCGGCCAAACTTCCCAGCTTCTTCCAAGATGTCATCGAAAGTGGTCATGGCTGCAGAGGTGTTTATTTCTTTTCTTTAAGGAACTGCAAAAAAACACTCAGCCAGAGTCTGTTTTGTATGCTGAGCCTCTCTCTGCAGAGTGACCATTGAAATGCCCGTGCACTGGGTTTTTAACAGGACAAGCAGGAGCAAAGGTCCACAGAAATGCGTCGGTGCTGTACAGCCTGTGCAATGGAGCATTAAAACACGTTTGCTATCAAATTTACAAACGTCAGGACGACTGTATGAACCCAGCAGACTGTATGAACCTTCTGCCCTGCTTCGGGGGTTAATTAACATAAATTCATCAACATGGACACATGGGCCTGAATGTGCAGTCAGTGACTATGTCAATTAGTTAACAATTTAAAAGGTAGTTTCTGGGAATCTGTTAGACATCAAGAACTGAGAGAATATGAGTCCTGTTAAAGGTAAGATCAGCTGTAGGAAACTCAAAACTCTTTATGAGTACTTTTCAGATGAGTACAAGTCTGAACTACTTTGAAGCAAGTTAAGTCTCAAATCATGTCTAGTTCAAGCTTGAAATCTTGAAAAGGCCCAAATCAAGTTTCAAGTCTTTCCAGACAGGCCAAATCTAAGTTAAGTGTGAAATCCTTTAAACAAATCAAATGAGACTGAATCAAGTTGTTGGAGACTAGTTCAAGTCAAGTCTTAAGAATGTTCGGCAGTCAAGTGTCCTTAGGAAAACATTTCAACTTCTTCAAGACAAGCTTATGTACTGCCGGAAATCCTTTTGAGAACAGCACAAATTAAGTATCGAATTATTCTAGACAAGTTAAATCAAAGTAGTTTGAAATTCTTTGAGACAAGCCCAAGCCAAAGACAGGATCAAGTTCTCAGAGACAAGTTCATTTCAATTCTTAAGTACTTGAATCCATCAAGTCTCAACTCCTTGAAGATAAGTTACAAGTTCTTTGGGTCTAGTTTATTTTGTACCTGAAATATTTTGAGAACAGCCCAAGTCAAGTCTTAGTTTTGTAATCACTATATAAGAACCAGTCCATTTAATCCCTTGAACCAAGTCTAAGTCAAGTCTTTATATGAGTAATGACTCAGGCGTTACATGAAAAAGCTCATGTAATGCCTGAAATCCCTTTAACAGCACATGCCAAATCTCAGGTCATTAAACACAATTCAAATCCAAGTTAGGCTTCAAACCTTCTGAACACAATATCATGTTACTCAAAGAAAAGTTCAGGTCTTTAGTAGTTGCACCAGTTTAGTCAGCTTCTTCATGGCAAATTTTAAAGACCTAAGGTCTAAATTTCTCTGAGATTAGTTTTTAGGAAGCCTGAAGTCATTCAACACAAGTTCCAAGGTAGTAAGCAATTTCATTAAAGTCCAAGTTAAGTCTCTTCATTCTTCAATCTAAGTCTAAATAAAGTCTGAGAAAAGTAGCCTATGTCAAATCTTAAGTCAGTCCAGACAAGTCAAATCCAAAATGAGCTTCAAATTATTGAGCACAAGTTCGAGCCAAGTGTCAAGATGACTGCATGTCAAATATAAAGTCTTTCCAAATACAATCTTAAGTTCAAATGAACTGTAAAATTATTATAAGTCACATTTTCCAAGCCTTGAGTTATTGAACAGGTCAAACTCAAATCTCAAGTCATTCCAGTTAAGTCCACGTAAAGTCAAAAGTCATTTGAGACCAGTCCCAGTGTTATGTTCTTTGAGATGAGTCCATGTCCTGCTTGATGTCCACATCAAGTATTGAGTCATTTGAGACTAGTCAAAGTGTCAAGTCCTTCTACTGTGTGGGTGTTGCATACATTTTTTTTTTTTTTTCTGGTTTGTTTTTAATGGTAGCACTTAGTTTTTTAGGTGATTTCTTCCATTTACTTTATATTTTTTTTCGTTTGTCAGACATATAAAATGTGATTAAACCACAACAGTGATAAACAGCAGATCTCTTATTTATTCAAATACTGCAATATTTTACATCATTTTTTTAAAATAGGAAAACGGGCAAAGAGCTGAAAACATCAGACAACATAACATACATCAACTAAAACCTAATAATGATCTCCCATCGTACCAAATCATCACAGAAAGTTTCTTGTGCTTTTTTGAGTCACTGTATTTTTATCCCCAGTTAGTTTGCCTGCTTCTTAATCTCAGTTTCACATACTGAATTTTTCATCTTACCCAAATAATTGTTTGCATTTATGTGGACAAAAGAAAGCACAAGAATGTCCAGTAATAACTTCAGGAAAGAGATGGTTCAGAACAGTACCATGCAGATGAGCCACGGGAACTTTGGTGCTAAGCAGAAACAAATTTAATGTAATGATAAACAAAGGACTTCACATATGAAACTTTACTTCCTGCTGCTCTGAAACGAGGAGTGCTACATTGTCATTTGAGACTCAGGAGAGATGAATTACAAAGTGACAAACAGGCAGATACTTCCAATTTAAACCTCAGTCTAACAGGGACAGGATTCTGGTAAAAAGCTTCAAGAAAGACAGCTGAAGTTCATTCAGCAAAACCACACGCTGAATGACCACTTAAACCTTATAAAAAGTCTGTCAAGTTTGAAGTTTTGCCAGACTTAAAATCATATTTTATGATAAATATTGATCACAAATATTTCACCTGTTACCAGTGTTATTATAACGTTTTTTGGAAACCTGCCCCATGTGCTGCGTACTCTCATTCTTTAAGCTGTTAAAGGTAGATATAGTTGCAGTCTTCATAATTTCAGATCAGTAGCATAATGTTATGATTATATGATCAGTGAAAATTTAGAGCAAGAAAGAGCAAAGCTTCAGTGTTTTTTTTAGTCTTAAAAAATGTCAAATGCTGCTTCTGACATTTGATAAAAACAAAAAAGGAAAAAAAAAGGAGGGAGTTTTCTGTTTGTTTGCTCTACATTTTACTATCACGACACACCTCAAACTCTTCCCAATGAAATACTGATGTTTGCGATGCAAATGGCAATTATTTTATTAAATGTGTTTTTTGGGCAAGTGGCATCTTACAAAAACTTGTTTAACAAATTTGTGTACAAAGCTTTAGAAATACCCTGAATGGTGAATCTTTATTATTGAGATTTTAGCAATAAACTCACATTTGAATACTGAGAAAACACAAAATCTACCTCAACTCCACATAAGCGATACAACATCACCTAATGTAATGAATCATTATAATCATTATATGTGAGGACACCGCTTTTTGTGGTAGTAAATGTCTGGCCATGGAACAGCCATGCTGCAAAGGATTAATTAAGCTCTGGATTGTTCTCTTCCTTTTTCGAGTTTGTTTGTCGCGATAAGCAAACTAGAAAAAAAAAAAAAGAAAATATCTCACAAATCAACAAAAAAAATACAAGTAACTACTAATGTACAGAGACGTGTATGCTACAGAGGGCTGCAACTCATTCTGGTTATTCTTTAAAAGCTCACAGGCCATAGCCAATAATGTTTTCAAATATCTGTCTTGTTTTGGTTTTGAGCCAATCAAAAGTCTGAAACTCAAAAACTGTCATTTTCAGTGAAAGCAAACCGCAAACAGAGGTAAGCACCAGACGTTTACATAAGAGAAGCTGAAACCAAAGAACAGTAGAGATTTTTGCTGATAAAGGACAACTGATTATCAAAACTTCTGCACATTTGTCCTCTGTCAACCAACTAATCAGTTAATGAACAAATCATTTTAGTTTAAATACACCTGATAGGTAGCAGCTCTTCAGCTGTGGACAGAAAAAAAACTCCAGGTGTAACGACTAGCTTTTCTTTTTTTTTTTTAAATGACGTTTTCCACTCCATATCAAGACTTAATCAGTTCATGGAGTTTGCTCTGCTGCAAACTGACAGTCCATTCAGGTTGACAATCTAACCAACTCTGCAGGGAGAAGCTGAAGAAAGCTGAAGAAAAACCTAGAAAGTGGACTTTTTTAAAACTGATTTTTAAAAAGAATAACCAACAGCATTAATTACTTAATTATTCCACCTTCCTTCACCTACTGTGAGGATGTGCTGCTTTTCTATACATCTGTGGGTTCTGCACTGAAGCTTGGACAAAAGCAATTAAAAGATATGGAAAGTTTTCTGACATTTACAGACTAAATTTAGAATCAATTAATTGGGAAAAAAAATCACAGATTGATAAATAATGAAAATAGCAGCTAGCCGCAGCTGAAGAATTTTTCATTGGTTTTTAGCTGGTTTGCACATCAGAGAGAAGATAAAATTTTACAGAGAGAAAACAGAGTAACCCAACCTGATTTTTTTTAGACTCTGCTCAAGTGCCAGTCATGTGTTACAAAAACTACATTAGTTGAGCTGCTTTTTTAAAATTCACCCAGTCTGAGGTATAACTGTGTTAACCAAAAGGACACCGACTTCAAAACATTGATGGGGATTAACGAAAAGAATTTGCATGTGGAACGACACCCAAATACTGTGTTTATACTGTGCAAGCTTATGGTTTTAATGACTTTTATGTGGAAACACCGCATAAAAGTAGGTTTCCATGAGTTATCTTCCATTATTACTGTGAAAACATCAGAAAATACGTTGGTCAACATTCTGCATTGTTTCTTCATATCTTTCTTCATACCATGCATTCGGCTGAACGGGGAGGATTTCGGCACGACAGAAACTTGGCTTCACTTTTCACGCAGCAACAATCAGATGTGAATACCAAAATGGAGCCTATAAAGTACAAGAGCGCATGAGCAGGGGAAAAAAAAACAAACAAACAACTTCCCTACATTAGTGCCAGGGGTGGCAGTAGAAATATGGCTTTAGCAGGAGGGGAGGGGACCAAATCAACCCAAAGGATCACCTCCAGTTTCACTTTCAACTTTCCATTCATACTTAAGGCCGTCTCCATTTTCACACAGAACAGAGAAACATAGAGTAAATCAGGTCAGACGACCAGTTAAATAATCACAAAAACAAACGCTTGAGCAATTCACCTGTGAAGACAACAAATGAAACGTCCATATTATAGAACATTACCACCTATTTACAACATCTCTGATCAAATCAAGACAAACAAAAATTCAATCTGTCGCTGGACATGATTCATCGATGAAAATACAAAGTAAATTCATCCGTATGAAGGCATCGTGCTTTCCTTTTGAGGGCAAAGAAAGAAAAAAGGTCTGCTATAATAGCAACTGTAAACAGCAAGAAAAGACAAACGGGTGTCTTCATTCCCTTTTCTTAAAAAAAGCTGGCACCTTCACTGCCTAAGTTGTGGGAGTAAATGTCATTAGTTTTCCAATAAAGTCCGTATAGGCCAGCGGACATTAAAAACAAACTCCAAAAGTAGCCACAGTCTTCTTTTTTAAATAACTTCACCCAGTCTGCAATGAGACATGCAACCAGTGTTATTTACAATTAATCAAAAGTGCAAAACCAATGGCACAGCTTCAGAAGAAAATAAAAGATAAATATATAACTTAATTTTCATTCACATCTTTTCACTGACGTGCCTCATTGCAGAGTTAACACTAGGGCTGTCATGATATCAGATTTTCTCTTCCTGGAAATTTCACTGTAATGATAGTATGATGATATCCACAAATTTTTTAAATTTTGTTTCTTGTTTGGTGTACGTGGTTATCGTGACATGCCTAGTTAACACATTAATGCTGTGTTCACACTAACAGTGATGAAGCCCTGTTCAGTCCTGTAACCCCGAATTCAGAATTAAAAAAAAAAAAAAAAAAGCTTTCCGTGCTTCCAGGGTTGATTTTAAGAGCCTCAACTGGCCTGTTTGGTTTTTATCAGACAAATGTGGCATGGCTAAAGTATCAGAATGATCAAAGAAAACTTGGTGCAGGTCAAAAGGGCCTTAAGAACACTTTAAATAATGAGCTTTCAATAAATAAATACCATCTGTGGACGGGGAACTGGACTGAGTCTGAGTAGGCCAAGTAAAGGTGCAGCCCAACAAAAAAGATATCCCAAAAAGAGAAGAAAGGTTTCTGCCTTCATTGTGTTGTTGGTATTTCATTGTTGCTATTATGGAGACATTCACTGAGAGAGAAGAGTTCAGATTGGATGGAAGGAACCGGGAAGGACAGAGTGACATCACACCCTGAGGAGGTCTTCGTCACTGTCGTCCTCATCACGTTTCCTGTTGGCTGCCGTGTTGTTACCGTGGTTAAGGCCAGAAGAGCAAGGTTTGCTGCTCTTCCTCTTCCTGTCTGACTCGTCCAGGAGCCCCACCAGGTCCTCGTCACTCTCCTCCTGAAATAAAGGACTTCTGTGAGCTTTTGAGAGACACACGTGCATCTGTTAACACTTTGAATGACAGAGATGATACCGGAGAACTTACAAGAAAGAGACATGGCACTTCCAGAAGGAAAAAAGCTTCTTTTTAAAATCAGATTTATCTGGTGATTCTATACATCCACATTCTATGTTTTAGTGACCATTGAAATTAAAGTTAGATAACACTTCAAAATATCTGCCCAGTAAGGGCCCTGGAGGCATTTCTGCTAAGTTGCAAGACTTGCTTCTAGACGGTTTTTGATGATACTCACCTGTAGCAAGGCGCTGCGATGAGCCGTCGAATGCTTGGAGAGCCCTGATGATTTAACCACTCGTACTCCTGGGACACTCAGCACCTCGTCCTCGCTGTCGTCGTCGTCCTGCTCGTCCAGCGAGAACGTGTGCAGACCGTCTGTATTCATCGGCTTGGTCGTGATGTGACCGTTGCTGTGGTTACTTCTGCCACGGTGTGAAGATGAAGAGGATGCGGGAGCAGCTTCAACCTCCTCCATCAGCCATTCCATCTCCTCTTCACCCCCTTCTTCATCTGTGTTGACCTGAGGATTTAAAGGCACAAAAAAAATTAGTTGAATCATGCAGGACTGAGTTCCTGTCAGAAAATTATCACTTCTCTGCAAGAAGGAAAAAAACACCACTACAAAATGAGGCTTTTCTTGTGTATGGCGACCTCACTTATAAAAAGCAAAAAACGCACTAATTTTTAAATCATTCCCTTGAAGTGGTGTTATGACCACCTGAATTTAAACAGGTTTACATTTGAAACAGCAACTCTTCAACTTGAATTTTCAGGGAAAGTATGAAGTTACAGGAAGTAGAACAGGGTTTTGTGGTGAGTGACGACTGTGCTGGTGTGGCTTAAAAAAAGTCTTGTTTTTTCAGTGTGGTGTCAGCAGCAGCATGATGACGCGCTGCATTTGAGTCCGTTTATGGCAAAAGTTCTCTCTAAGACACCGAGGATGTTACAATAGAACTTTGCTTTGGCATTCTGGCCCTGGAGGACAAATATACAGCGCACATCACCTGAAAGTCGATGGCATCCAAACTGAATCAGTTACACTTAGCTTTTTTATAGGGGCAATGAATTTAATTACACATCTAATATGCTCACTTATAATATTTTATGCTACAGCCAAAATGTATTTAGATACAACTATATTTGTGAATTTCTGTTTATTGTGAATTCCTGCATATGTAGATTGCAACAGATTTGCGGTTTTCACCAATTTATCACAGTTAATCGCTGTATTATCACAAAGAAATTACATTAATTGCCAACCTGACCTCTTTTAAATCACAAAGTGATAGCAGACTGACGGTCTTATTGCCATCTTGACGCACCAAAGTTGATTTGAAGAAGGCAACTGACTGTGAGCGGTCGTTGAGCAACCATTTCAAAGGCAACAAATGCAAATTCATTGCACACAGCTGCAATAATTTTGGTTTTGCCACCATTTTCCCTAGTGTGACTGTAACACAATATTTTCCTTCTGTACAAGTCACAGCAACTTTGTAAATAACATGAGGTAGTAGGGGTGATTGGCAATTTTGTTTGCTTACCGTTTTCTCCTGTTTTATTTCAGAGTTAGGGTTAGTAATGTTTTTGTTTGTTTTGTTCCCCCGTCAGGAGGACAATATAGTTTTATTTGCTATTTTGACATGAGCTTCACCCTGAAGTGAGGCTTTAGTCACTGTGTATCAAAACTTGCTCACCACTCTACCTTATGTTGAGCTCTCTTACCTCTGGACTGGGGACAAAACAAAGCAACTTTGGAACTCATTCATTTATTAGCTCAACCAACCTTGGAGTATTTATAGGAGACTTGGTTTCCTCTCCTACAACAACCAGCAACCTTCTGCATCACCAGTTCCCTGGAAAGATATAGGTGAAATTATGAAAGAGAGGCTTTCATACAAAATATACAAAATAAAAAAACTGGATGCTCATAGCCTCACCTCCTCTCTCTCTTGTGGAGCAGAAGCCCCAGCAGACAGACAATTAGAACAACCAACAGGAGGCTCAGCACTACTCCCACTGCTTGGCTCCGCCTAGACAAAGCTGGAGCTTCGGCGCCCCTGTCATCCTGGATATCAACAGTTCTGAAAGTCAATCCGGAGAGGAGACTTCAACATATTTATCTACCATTTTGTGCTGTGGGGAGTAAAGAATAAATTTCAGATGTTTTACGAGTAGAACTGGATATAAAAACGTTTACTCACATCAGCTTACACACAGCATCCGTGTGCCATACAAACAGATATTGGCATTCGTCGGTCTCCAGCATAAACTCTGGGATGCCCATGCCTGCTGACGGGTTACAGTGGAACATGATGGTGGATGAAACTGTTTTGGTCTCCTCACGGCCACACACTGACTCAGAAGGCACTATCACGTCCAGGTTTCCACCTGAAGGAAAACAGACACGATGACATGCTGCGACCATTAAACGGAAATTAAGTGGTGCTCATTTTAAGACTTGGCTCAGTACAGAGTACCCATGCTAAAATGAATTGACACTGTGTGCTTTTCTAGTCATTGGCAATCAGATGCTTTCCAGATGGTACTACATGGCGGATCAAAATCAATATTTTCTGCGTTCATTATTCCATCAATTTTGACAAGATCCCTGACAACACTGGCTGAAATGCAACCCCAAACCATGACAGAGGCTCCACCGTGTTTTACAGATGGTTGTAGACACTCAATGTTGTACCTCTCTCCTGACCACCTCTGTACATATTGATGACGATTTGAACCGAAAATGTCAAATTTAGATTAATCACTCCATAAGTCCTGCTGCCAATTTTTGTGTAATTTGACATACCTCAGCCTTTTCTCCCTGTTTCCCTTCCTTAAGAATGACATCTTGACAGCCACTCTCCCACTAAGACCATTTCTTATGAGGCAAACAGCAGATCAATTGAAGAGCCAGATGCATCGCTCAAGTCCTGTGTCAGGTTTCTGCTGGATGTTTTCCTGTTTCTTAAGGACAGGACTTTAAGATACTGTTCATTTCCATAGATAAGCCTGCTACCACTTCTTTTGTCCTCCACTTGTCCAGTTTCCTCAAATATTTTAAGGACACATTGCACACCAAAAATAACATTCATCTGAAAATGGTCAGCTACAAGGACTGGACTGAAAATGAGTGAAAAAGCAGCCAATGTGAAAAGAAAAACTTTGAAAGACCTCCAGAAAGCCTGGAGAACTATTGCTCAAGACCACTTTAAAAAACTACAAGACAGTAATTAGTGTTAGCAATTAGATAAAAACTTTAATT
>VVAS01052194.1:13421-28159 GCA_015103295.1 Ptychochromis oligacanthus
TGAAAATGAGACTCACAAATTACTAAACAGGTTTACATTTATTTGTAAAGAACTATACTGTATGCAATTCAATGCAACTAAATTTCTTTCTTTTTCTTTCTTGATTAATGAGATAAAGATTTGCTCTATAAAAAGTCAGAAATTATGATAATCTTCTACCTAAGACAGCTAATTTGTAAACGAAAGGCAACAACCAACAATTATTTCGATTGAACATTATGTCCTTTTTCCTTTAGTTCTTTCCCGGGTCCTCCAGCCAGAACTGTGGAGTTAATTTCTAGGACATTAGCAGGCAGCTGAGGATGTGTAAAATAAAGGACTAGCAGTAATGACTGTAATGTTGATTTTATCTGAATTTTTCAAAAGTCTAAAATGATTAAGAGGAAATTGTCTGACTAGAAGCAGAAAATAGTTTCTGACTTCATCTGCCTTTCACTGAGGAAGTCATCCTCTTTGCTGACAACATGCACCTGAGGCACTGGCGCAGTTTAAATCCCCCCTGCTGCTTGCAATACGTTCCACACTCTGATATGACATATGGCAACGAGCATATTCATTGTGTGCACATAAACAGATGCACAAGAGGCTTGTAAATTGACAATCTGTATTCACAGCATTCGCTTTTCACAAGTTGAAATACCCAGAACAGTCTGACCTAAAGCCTGTTTGCTAACAATGACTGTATGCCGACGCAAATACAAATCAACCCATTCAACCAAAGTGGCTCATGTGTGTCAGTAAAAGGGCAATCGATCTCACCGATACAGATCTGCTGGGCATCGAATGTCTTGCAGCTGTTGTTGGACGGCCGAGGGAAGTCAGGGGATGAGGGGCTGACGATGCTGGGTCCAGTACCCCACAGGATGAGGGTGAATTGACTCAACACACCTGAGGAGGACAGAGGCAGAGGGAGTGGGGGTGGAAGTGGTGGAAGAGAATATCAATTTAGCACTTCTCAAAGAGAGAACAGAGTGAACTGGCTGAGAAGAGGATATGGGGGTGGAAGGACAGGAAACGAGTGATGTGAGTGGCCCAAACACAACACTGGAGGAGGATCAACAGCAGCAGAGAAAGAGAGGTGTTTCTCTCTCATTTCCCTCTGCTGCTCAGAGAAAACAAATCCACAGGAAAACACTGTAACACTATCTGACAGTGTGCTGCCATTTGCTTTTTCAACTCAAGTGCAGCCCAGTTGTTGGAAAGAAAAACATTCTCAAGATACTGAAGTTTTGATAATCAAATGGTTGCCAAATATTTTCTTACAGAAAAATTGTTCTCTACCCAGAGACTCTTAACTTTTAATCTGGAACGGTTTCTGAGAGCCTCTCCTCTGCTACCAAATATGTTACAGACTATTTCGTTAGAGAAGGAGAGGGGCAGAAAAAGAAGAACTGAAGAGAGGCTACTAAGAGAAGCATGAAAATATTTAAAATGTTTGAGTCAGTGAGGGGGCAGTTAACGCTGGCATGAAAGAAGGTTTGATGTGATATGACCAGACTGAGCAATTAATGAAGATGAGTTAGGTTACCATAGTCACGTCCATTAGGCGCTACGTTTTCTATCTCCAGGGTCCACTCTCCTTGAGGGTCCTCGTCCCATGAGTGGGTGGTCATAAAGGCCCAGTCATTGAACCCCTCTGAGGAGAAGTCATTGGGCCTGGATAAACAAAGAGAGACGACATGTTTGTGTGTTTTTTTTCTGCATTTGAAAGCATAAAGAGTGTTTGCCTCAGAGAGTATGCCTGTGGGAGCATGTATATACAACTAAAACCAAGGGACACACACATCACATTAGCCTGTGTATGGCACAGAAAAAGAGAGATTTATATTAGGAGCTGGCTGCTGTTGTCCTGTTTTTTCACTGTGTACCTGGGGAACAGCAGGGTGGAGCGTGTGCCCAGTGGGCTGATGAGATGAATGGCCAATTTTCCTCTCTGGTTGTAGGAGAGAGTGAGGCGAGCCTGAATGTGTTCCAGAGAGCTGACATGCTCTGGTCGTCCCCAGCAGGCATCCACACTCTTGCTGAACACCAGCTTGTTCCCAATGTCTCTGCAGGTTTGACAAGTGGCGGAGAGAGTGGTTAATGTTGTGTGGAAGCAGAAATGGACACAGACAACAGCACCGTGCTTTACACTTAAGCGACCTCTCTGGCTCGGAGGGGAATCCAGCGACATCCATCAGGCTCAGAGATATGATAAAACAGGAAGTGCTTGTAATGATGCTATGTATTTCACAGACAAACATATACACCCACTCTAAGTCATCCTTCTAACCTTGGTTCTGAAAGCATCGTGTTAACACACTGGCGCTGTGGTCCCACTGTTGTCCAGTTCTGTGCCAAAGCCACCAGAGCACCTGCATCCAGGAGCCCATAACCATATGAATGACTCACTGTGGAGGAAAAAGATGGAGGGGATAGGAAGCGAGTGGCAGGTTGGTGGGTGGTGGTAATGAGATAACAGCACAGAGAGACAGAGATGACAATCAAACAGTCCTCTCTACGGCAATACTTTATCTGTGCCTCCATCCTGAGAACATAAATGTGATTAAAAACAGCTGGACTGTTAAAGGCCAGCTGTTATCGCCAGACAGTAATAATATAAACATGTTTATCCAGTCTATTACTAGTTCTTTCTTTTATTATTAAAAGGAGGGAAAGGGGTTTGGGGCAATATCAGAAAAGTTTCTCTATGTCTCAGCTGCTTTCTGTGGCTGACTGACAGCAGCTGGCAGGGGAATGGAAGACAAACTTAACAAACTAATCCTGTAGCCTACAGGCCACAGACAGTCTGTTGCTGGGGCCAGACCATCATCTAAATGAACATCTGTAGGTATGTTTATCAGCTACAGTATCTAGCCTGCAAACTAATGCGAGCAGAAAACT
Organism: Ptychochromis oligacanthus; assembly: GCA_015103295.1. Taxonomy (NCBI): domain Eukaryota; kingdom Metazoa; phylum Chordata; class Actinopteri; order Cichliformes; family Cichlidae; genus Ptychochromis; species Ptychochromis oligacanthus. The sequence goes on from VVAS01052194.1 coordinate 16,305, forward strand.
TTTTGGGTAAATGTTTGGTGGCTGTTTCAACAACATAAGCTGCAAAACGCAGCACGCTCATGTCTGTCAGTTTGGTAGGAAATATACTTTAGCAGAAAAGCTAATGTAGGTTGTTTAGTTATTTATTTAGTTCACCATGAGTTTACCAGGTAAGCAGCAGTCAGGTAGTTTGTAACACATTAGTTCTACAGATATTCCGTATCATAGCAACCAAAACCTCAGCTTACTAAACGTTGCTGCTCCAAAGGCCCTCTCAAGCAAGGCATTTTCAAAAGAGTGCTTTAGTGAACTTTCCATCTGTGCTCAGTATTGAGTCACAGATATAATTCCACATGTTACCATCTGTTCTTGATTTGGACTAATGATCCTATCTACCTCTGCGTCCCACTCCGTTTGTCTTCCAGTCACCGGCGCTGAGATGTCCTGGCTGGGATGTTCTCACCACCAGGTGCTGCATATCCCTCCAGGTTAAGTTTATACTGCAAAGACAGAGGAAAGAAAGCAGTATAATTGCATTTGCATTCTCTCATGTAATAAGGTGAGGATAATACCTTCTCCAGTATGCACATTATGAGAAATGTCAGGTTTTGCTGACCTCAACTGTACAACAATACAGGCAGGGAAATGTGAGGAGCTATGGGACAGGGAAAAGGTCAGAGGACTGTAGAAACACCTGAAATGTGATCCATCTGAGCACATACAGTGAGAACGACCGTACAATTTTGAAATACTACACTGAGAGGTGGAGGAAACCCTGAGGGATATGCCAGTCAACTAAAACAAAGCTATGGACTCACATAAAGGTTTTAACATGAGCGTAAAATACCAGCATTAAAGGTACATCATAACCTATTGTGTTGAAAGGTCAGAGAACACAGTAAAACAAAACCGTGGAGGAGAGTCTAGACCTATCTGTAATGATGGTTTCTAATAAGTTCTGTGAGTTGGGGACAGGGTCACCTCGAACACAGCTGAAGCTCAGTAAAAAAGTTTTTTTTTTCCCCATATAGATTTATTAAGGGGCCGAGCAGTAAGTATCCAACAGAGAATCCTTTAAGTCAGCACTAAGGAAAAGTTGCTCTGTGGGTTAAGATAATCAAACCGTGAATCACAGTGCTTTACGGAGAGCAACACCACAGTCGACAGAAATAGAAATACGGAATTGCACTGTGGTGCATCACCTCCACCAACCTCCACATCAGCATTCACATCTCGCATCCTCTCATGTGTTATTAATGGACAAGATCCTCCGATCCACTCAATGTCACCTCAGCCAAGAGTGAAGGGGAAAATAATAAAATAATAAAACACCAGAAAGCCAAAACACTCTGCCTATTAAATGATTCCATCTCTGTGAATTCCAGTGCGGTCCCAGACTGATAAACTAGCTACCCTGTTATTACTGCTGCCTGTCAGGAGGGGCAAGGGGAGGGGAGGGGGGCTGCTCACTGACAAATACTGACTCTTGTGTTGTGTTTAACCAGAGACTCTGAGCATACTAGAGATGAAACTTGGCTGTGAGGTACTACTGGATTGATTTGACAGCTGTCAGCAAATCACTAATGTGGAAAGGAGGAGAATTATGCACAGTAGAGGACTGCTTACTGATAAGACTGACTTAACACATGCAAGATATGACTCAAGATAATGGGGAACACATTAGAGCTGCTGACAGAAACTTGGATTCTGACACCTGGAGTCCTGAGTGAGCGATAATGAGAGACATTCTCCAGTTTAAAATCTTCACCACGGGCCCTACAGGTATTCAGATGTCTGTGTGGGCTGCAGCTGCTGATTCGTCTCACTAATTAACTGATTATCAAAAGCTTAATTTGGTGTGGAAAGAATTTCTTGGCTGGGATTTAGGCCAACGCTGCCTTCCCAGAGACGTCTGCGCATTTACAGACGCAAGTCCATGCACACACTCCCACACACAGCACACAGTGGATCATAATGAACTAAGTTAGCGGTAGCATAAAATGTGAAAAAGCTTTACATTTATTATTTAATAACGTAGAAGCCGATGCAGGGGCACTCACTTGGCCTCCAGAGCCAGTGCGATGATCCCAGCAGCGAGCGGGGCTGAAGCAGACGTCCCCGTGTGAGAGTCTGTGCACTTTTGCCTCAGGTCGGTAGTCACCTTACAGACAAGCGGAGGGAGAGAAGTGCAAATAAGTAAAGAAGGAGAGACATAGCTGATTTGACACACTGAGTTTCCCACTTCAGCATGAGTGAAGTTCACGGCAAGAGAAACTGAGTGCTAGACAGGGGAGGGCCACAGACAATAGGAGCTCTGCCCGCAGCTATGTGAGATGGGAAGGAGGAGAAGGAGAGAATTAGTAGGTAGGTTCAGTCTCAGGTCTGTGGATGCCTGCCAAGGGGTCAGAGCCGGGGTAATGAAGGTCAGCCAAATCAGCCAAGCCAGGTCAGGTTGCGGTGAGACGGACTATGTTAGCACTCCAGGTACACCTCCCCTCTTGGTCTCTGCAAGTGCCAGAAAGCTAATGAAGGCTGTCTGGGTCACGATGAGGACACGTCAGAAATGACAAAGAAGCCAAAGGCAAGGTGCTCTGTGAAGGTTAGAGACGGATTCTTGGTTTGCAACTTTTGGCCTGACAGATTGTGGCGCTAATGACCACTATCTGTGGAAAGATGTGTCAGTGGGGTAAACAAAGGGAGGGCAGGTGTCTGCACAGGCCAGCTGTTAGATTTAGGAACTGGACAGAACAACACTGAAACACTAATATTTCACAGATTAAATGCTGAAACAGTTCATTGATTGCCAACAATTTTTAGTCAGGAGTGAAATCTTTTGTCAATAACAGCTCAGACTTATCTGCTGGCTCCAGCTTTGTTTCAGGCATTTGCTGTATTTCTTGGTTTTATGACAGTAAAGTCATCATTTTTGGAATTTGTACTAGCTAGACAAATCAAATTTTTCATATAGCAGGTTTAAGGCAAATGCAGTAGACAAAGGTCTATACACACAGTAAAAAGGGGCAGTTTACCCTCAAATCAGATTTACATAGTTTTCCTCTGTCCTGTAGTGCCATTTATCCAAGAGCTCAGGCTCATGACAGGATGTAAACATTAAACTGAGCTAGCTAGCTTTTGGTTGGAGGATGTAGACAGTAGAAAGAAAATTTTTCCTACATCACACTGCCCACAACAAATTGTATTTAAGTTTTTCAAATATGTGCCACAAGGCAAAATCCATTAAGTTCCATTATATTCAAGAGTAAGCAGACACCTCTACAGGTAATATCTCCAAAACTTGGAAACTCACACCAAAACAATAAAGATGTATAAATAGCACTACAGACCAGATAAAAACATTTTATTTAGTAGTGGGGTGAACTGTCCCTTTAAGGGTGAACGGTAGCATTAGAAGAAAATAGCAAATAAAGTAGAAATAAACAATAAATATCTCAAATATATTGCAAAAAAAAAAAAAAATCAAAGGAAAAGAAAACAGAATATCATTTATAAGATCACTCTGTAAAGAAGAAATAAAAATAACATTTAGAAATACAAATAATACACTAAGAGGAACCCAAGACTATTGTGATTACATCAATACATCAATTAGGGGCTGTGAGGACTTGTAATAGGTTTACTATAGTTTGACATTTCATATTATGAATATGAGTTGTTGTAAGATCAGACTACAACCAAAGAAACCTCATCGTTCCAGGGAAAAATCTCTTCCATACATCAGTACCTGCTATTTGACTCTTTTCCCCTCAAAAGATGACATTTGACTACCTCAATATATCTCAATAAAGATGTGGTTTGATGACCATTAGAAGAGGTTCTGGGTTTTTCTAAGGGTAGCCCTAGTAAGCTGTATAGGCAGAGATCACCCTCACTAACTTCTGATGCGCACCCAGCGCACACACTTCTGATGGATACCCAGTCAATATGTTGTGGAACCAGGCCTGAAATATGACAGAAACCGCACAGTTCAGAAAAGAAAAACAAGGGTTACTCAAAGTAGGCGTCCAAGGGGGAAAGAATTAAGAGATCCAATAAAAACTGAAGAATTTTTGGACATTCTACAGCACAATCTCCCACTAGATGTTGACCACTTTGATAATGCAGCTGAACTGTGGGGCTCCATAAGCGGCGCCACATATGATACAGCTGTCACAGTGTTTTTTCGAAGAGAAAGAGGAAGAATGCTGACTAGGTGGAAGCTTTCTGGCCAGAAATGGAATAACGGCTAAAAGGGCTGCCTTGTTGAAGTACAAGCAAAGCCTAGAAGATCTGAGAACTACCAGACACACTGCACAACTAAATCCTGTGCTAATAAATATTGGGTGCAACTGTGCACTGATACACAGACATGCTCAGACACTGGAAACATCAGAGGTATTTTTGAGGGAAGAAAGAAACTGGCCCAACACATTCTGAAACAGCTCCTCTCAAGTCCAAAACTGTGAGGTTATTACTGGCGGAGATAAACAGATGGCGAGATGGGTGGAACACTATCTAGAAATATATGGCACAGAGAAAAAAGTCACAGAGACTGCACTAAACACACCATTTCCCAGCTAACTGTCCTGGAAGAGCGAGATGCAGAACCAATATTAGATGAACTCGAAAAGGCCATCAACTCTCTTCCACGTGGAAAAGCTCCTAGATCTGTCTTAGCACCCACACTGCTCTTGATCTTCTTCTCCATGCTGATACAATATGCCTACAAGAAGGTGTTTTCCTGCACACCAGATCTGATGGCAAACTGTTCAACTTGGCAATATTAAGAGCCAAGACAAAAGTCAGAACAATCCTGATCTGTGAGCTGCTGTTTACTGACAATGCTGCATTGGTTAGTCACTCTAACAGGTTTTTACATGCCTGCCAAGAATTGGGCCTTACTGTAAGCATCACAAAGACCATGTTCATGGGTCAAGATGTGGATATTCCCCCAAATGTCATGATGGATTGTGAACTCCTTCACTTACGTAGGTGCTACCATCACCAGTAACCTCTCTCTTGATGAGCAGGGACCACATCAAGGCTCAGCTAACAAATGAGGGAAAACAAAAAGCTAACCCTGGCAACAAAGATCTGTATCTACTGAGCTTGCTCCTCAGCACTCTGTTGTACAACATTGACAACGTATGCCTGTGACAAAGCAAAACTGACAAAAAAGTGCAGAGGACAAAATATCGGGGTCCTACAGCAAACTGAGACCTCCAGCATGTAAAACCTGCTTATGCAACGCCGTATTTGCTGGCTTGGCCATGTGATGATGGCAGAATTCCCAAGGACATACTCCAAGGTAAACTAGTAGCTGGTGCCAGACCCAAGGGGCGCCCACACTCAAGGTTCAAGGATGTATGCAAGCGAGACATGAAGGCATGCCACATCAACACTGACAACTGTGAAGAAGTACCTTCTGTTCGTGCAGTCTGGTGGAATGTGACTAAAACTGGCACAAAACTTGCCGAGGAGATCGGGACTAAAAGAACACAGCAAAAGAGGCAACAACACAAGAGAGCACGGCACAACCAAACACCATTTGAGTCGTCTGTCACAACTGCATGAAGGATTGCCTTTCCAGGATATGTGTATTTAGTCATAGCAACGCCACCAAGTCAACCAGATGTGACAGACCATTCTCTCACGAGACAGACAGATGCCAGCAAATATTAGGAATATATAACAAGAATATGTAACAGTTCTCTGCAATGTTGTAGGCTTGCAGGCTTTACCTTACAATATAAAGTGTCTTGAAAGGACTGTTGCTGTGAACTGGTGCCTATAAATAAAGCTGAACTGAAAAAAATATAGCCACATTAATTTACAATAAAAACACATTAGTTGCAGCTCTAGATTGATAGTGGTTTTACTTTTGCAAATATTATTCCTGAAGTAATGAGTTTCAAAATTAGAAAACATTATTAACCTTGCATTCAGTAACAAAGCAACAATCAGTGCTTTAATTGCGCCATCTGATGATTTGAAAACCTTATTTTTGTGAAAATACAGTGCACTTACTTTTTTGTTGCTCTGTGATAACAACACATTGTGCCTTGAAGGGCAATTAGTGAACTTTGTGTTTTGTGCCACTCAGTGGTAATATGTTTATTTTTTGCAAACAGTCACATTTTGGTCTGTCTAGGTGTGAACAACAGATGAAGTTAATTACAGCAGAGTGCAGTCGGTGCTATTTTAGTTAGAGAAATTGGAATTTATTTTTGCTTTTCTCTCACTCCAGTTGCAAAAATCTGTAATCTCTGGAGATGCAGGTGACCAAATGTGCTCAGAAAATGAGCCACTTGGTAGTGCATGTTGGATTGTATGAAACACAAAAATCTAACAGAGTGAAAATAAATACTAGTTTGGGAAAAAAAGAAATTGCATAAACTCACTGGTACTGTACATCAAATGACAGCCTCTGTCCTCTAAAGCAACAATACAATGTGAGTGTTTCTGTATATTTTAAAATGACTTCAATTCCACCCATTTGATGAGTTATGTTTACTTGCCTGCAGCATGCCTCTGGTGTAATTTGGAGGGAATGGCAGATTTATGGTTTTTTTATGTTATTCTACGTCCCTGAAGCAAGTCTTTCTTCGGGTGACAAGCAGCTTGAAGGAATCATGTGGCATCTCTCAGTGTTTGTCAGCTTTGCTCATTGTATGTTGCACATCAGTCACTCAGATTTTGACATTTTGAAGCCTATTTCTTTGATTTGAGAGACACCAGATTAATGTGAATATACACTCAAAAAGGGTTCAATTTGGATGTGTCAGCATCAACTTTTGGTAAGCAGGAGACGTGTAGCTATATTTTCAAACTTGACATTTGCAGCGTGCCAAAGATTCAAAGTATTAAAAACAATCCTACACAAAATCCGAGATGTTCAAAGTGCGTGTGAGCGCGCGTGTGTGTACACCCACTATCTGCTTCTCCCCCGGGTTTCCAGAGCTGAAGGTGGTAGCGAGAGTGGAAGAGCAGGGCTCGCTGTACCACGGCACGTTGCCGGACTGTGTGGTGCTGCTGATGGACAGGGTATAAATGCTGTTGGTGTAGCCATCACAGTTACAGCTGTCTTGCTCCCGGCCACCATTACCCGAGGCCCAGACAAAGATGGAGCCCAGCCCACTGCGTCCCTGTGGTACAGAAACAATACATACATCTTCATATAGCAGGAATCCAGGAACAGAAAAGGTTAAGAGAGAGAAACTAACAGGAGCTGGTTGAAGTATGAAAAATTGCCCTTGACAAAGACGTTTGTCTCAATACTTAAATGCCTTGTCATTAATGTACTTTCTTTCAGAAACACTGAAGCGCTGTAGGCACAACTCTTATTAATACATCATCATGTCAGGCGACTTATTGCGGCAGAACATCAGATAACAAACAGAGGAAATGTAATTACCAAATTTACTCAAGCTGAATATAATTTCAGGGCTGATAAATGACAACATGATATCTGGCAGTGAGACTGTGCTCCTAAATTACACACACTATCTGAGACATACGTACATTCAGTCCAGCTGGGTCTGGAATGACAACAACAGCCAAGAAATCCTTGGCTCAGATTAAAATTTCACCAGCCCCTTTTAGCAAAGTAACAAAGGCTGTTCTTTGTCAGCTCAGGAACACAAGCGAAGATTTGATTGCTCCATTTGTGACCAGACACACAAACGCTGCATTTGTCTCCAGCTGATTAGATCAGAGTAACTCTTTATTTGCTGGAAAGCCCCAGAAATCGATTGCCTGCCTTTAGTCGACATAAAAACAGAGCAGCCAAGGTGCCTGCAAATTGTAGAAACTTTGTTCACATTTCTGAATTTTGGCATCGCTGCTCTGCTTACTGTTGGCTTTTAGAACTGATTTAGTGCTTATTTTTGATGCATAGGGTTAGTCTGCCCACTTCCTGCAAAGCTGACCTTCTTCTCTCAATATGTTGCTGATATTTAGCCTGAGGCCTGCTGACCCGTTCTTGCTGACTTGCCCCCTGTGGCCAAGCTGGAACCAGAGACAGAGGGCTGCAGGGCTGACAGGACTCCACAGCTCTATAACAGCCTCTTGGTTGAGACAACCCTCAGTGTCCCTTTCATAAGGTCTTACAGACTTAGATTTCAATTGAGATTATCTATTCTTACCTACTGCTGTCATTTCTGATTATACTTTTCTTCTTGTAAAAAACATATTCAGAAACACGTATTTTTTTATTTGCTGCTGAAAGTTATTATCTCTTTGTCTTTGATGTGTACATCTATTAGACACTTTTTAAAAGAAAAAAACCCAATGATTAAAAATGTTATTTTTACTTGAATTTATCCACAGCTCACATTTCCACTGAATATTTATTACATTCTGTCACTAAAAAATGAATCAGTTAGAAATTAGTTACGTGAGAAAAAAAACAGGTGTATGCCATTTCACCCAGAGATGCACAAAAAAGAAGATAAAAACTAGGAGTTTTCAGTCAGATTTTTTTTTAACCAACTCTGCTTCTGTACCTTGCTAATGGATGTATTCTGGGCTCTTGTTATTATGCTCCAGCTTTTATTTTAATTCACTTTTTCTTTTAAGAGTGGAAAGCACCATGTATTGTACTGCAGATACACTCCTCTATTCTGCACCTCTCTCATTGTTATTCAAACTGACTGAGCAGACCAATGTTGGGCTGAGCTTTCTGCTGCATTACTGTTATGTGTTTACATAAAGTATTAAACTAAATCAACAGATTTATCAGTATCTTGGTAGTGGGTACAACCTTGAGAAAAATCAAAGATAAGATGCTGGAATATTTTCTTCCTTATCACTGTTGTAACACTGCCTGTCTCTGGCATGGCTAATCACAGAAATGTTAAGCTTATAATTGTACAAAGGCACCTTAATTGGACCCGAACACAGACTTTAACTGAGCTTCTTCAGTGCATTTTTAAAATGATTATCCATTTAATTTTCTTAATGGATTCCTGCAACCCCATCTCACAAATGATCTCTCTCAGGAATTCAGGATAAAAATGCATCTGCAGGGTGATGCTGTCCAAATTGAACTGTAGAGACTGGAGAAGCTGTACATAATACTCCTAATTTATGGCCTGATGCTACCTTAGCTGCAGGTTACAGAGGCCAGACGATAACACTCCGGTGCCAAGGGTTATCTTGCTGCCAGGAGAGCACACGTTGAACCAGTAAAGTCCTGTTGTGTTGCTGTCAGGCAATTTTTCCTCACTAACACACCGTGATATCACATTTTGGGATTCCATGTATGAGTCATTCGGTTTCACAGAAATTTTGCAGTTTCATTAATTTATATGCCAATTAGTGCTGACTTTGAATGTAACTATTGTTCCGCATCAGTGACTGCTGCTGTTTCTATTTTCTCCCATCTCGCATTTATCATTAAGCTATTCTTCTAACGTCTTTTGATGCAATATCCTGACACATGAAAAATGATGGTATTACACTTAGATAATAGGCCATACTGTTTAATGTTTTATTCTATTCGAGCTTGAATCACTGGTTGGAGGACAATTTTACAAACTAACCTTGAGTTTGTCCTTCTCCACAGTCTTGGGAAGACATTCTTAATTAAAAAGTAATATACTATGATTATACAGGTGGAAAATTGTGCAGAACTTTTCTGATTTGTTCGGTTGAAGGGTTCTGGGTGTAAAGGGAGTTTTTTTTCCTCCCTACTGTCTCCGCTTGGTCATAGGGAATTACAGGGTTTCTCTTGACTATTGTTCGGTGTACCACTGCCCTGAGGTAACTGTTGTTTTGAATGGGTGCTATATAATCAAAAGTGAATTGAATTGGATTGAGTTTAACTAAAAAAAAATACACTTATTTGCTTCCTTGCAGAGAGTGAGGCGAGTTTAGCATAAACGAGCTGTCTAGCTCTATGCAAAAGTAACAAAATCCACCTACTGCTCCTCTGATGCTCACTGATTAACATTTTTTGGGACCAGCTGCAAGGCGAATATCAGAGAATGTAGCCGGTCTTTGTGTTAAAGTCTGTTTTCCTGTTGTTTTGTGTTTCTGCTGGCCTAACATGAGCCCAAACCTATCCCTAACACTTCTGCAGGTTTCTGCATCTCAATAATTTATCACTGTAGAAAGCATTGGCACAGGAAATACTGATCAAGGAACAGATGTAGTAATGGCAAAGAAAATAGTCTCTCTATAAAATCAACTTCCAACAGTCTTTTAATTTGGTTTTGTATGTATTGAACTAAACAAACAAAAATCTTAAGTACTCAGCCCTAGAGATGTTGGTAGGGAGATTTTTTTTTTTGATCTTGGAAACATGTTTCCCGTGTTTTTTGCAGGTGTGAAGACCAAGTTCTGTGACTCGCCTCTAAAAAAATGAAAAATCTTACCTGATTTAAATTGGGCCTATTTCTCACTCAAGTGCTTCCAGCACAGCTGCCATTTAAAAAAATAATTCCCAGGAAGTCGTATTCTGACCAATTTCATCCTGGATCTCAAACGTGCAAATAACAAATATCAGCTTCCGTGTCAAACTGATTCGACTTTCATGTGCAGGATCATCATCAGTGGCGATGAGAGCTGGGTCTCCGGCTATGATCCACAGACCAAAAAGCTAAAAAGCTGTTTTCAGTGAAAGAGTCTGCAGTGTCCAAGCCCAAAGGCAGTGCATCAGGTAAGAAGCTCAAGCAGGAGCATGCTTATCGTTTTTCTGACATTCACAGGTTTGTGCAAAGTGAATTTGTCCCCCCGGGTCATACTGTCAATGCCGAGTTCCACTGTAACATCTGAGGGAGCACATTCAGCGGAAACAAACTGAACTGTAATGCGTGCCATCATGCACTGACACAAAGTGCATTGAAAAGGAGTTTTCTGGCCTCAGCAACACAATCTTTCCTCACCACCTGCCCTATTTTACAGATCTGACTCTCTGTGACTTTGTCCTCTTTCCCAAAATAAAATTCAAACTGAAGTGTCACTGTTTTAACACAGTGGAAGACATACAGATGCACAAGTGTAAGTGGTCAGAACAGGAGTGTTTTTAAAACAGCAACTGCACGAGAAGCAGTTCACTGCCAAATTTAAATTAAGTATGGTTTTTGTTTTTTTGGTTGGAGTTGTGAAATTTTTTGATCACAGCTTGTGAAGTAAGCTGAGCCAAGCTTAATGGCTCAATCAGTCTTCTCATCTAACTAATTTTCATAAACCAAGTGAATAACAGTCTCCCAGATTCTTAATCTATTAAATTAAAGAGCTGATGCGACTTTGGTAGTGATACTATAAATAAGAAATGCAAGACATTACTAAATTAAAAGACCAAGTTTGTGCTCTGACTGACCTTGGTGATTCCCTGGAGAAAAGCCTCCTTAGCCAGCTTGGCAGGGCCATCCAGAGACTTGCCGTCGTCTTCCGGGCCCCAGCTGGCACTGTAAATGTGGATGTGCTGAGGGTTGAGGCTAAGAGAGTGAGCCTCCACTACATCTGTCACCTCCCCATCCAACATACGAACTCCTATAAAACAAACACACAATGCAGGTTCAGATCAGGTTACCAAAGAGAAAGTTATGAAGAAAGAGTGACAGTGTGACAGACAGTAAAGAGCGAGCTTATGAATCTTAGCATCAGATGGGTGGGGAGATACCTCAGGGACAAAACAGGCGTAAGATGATAAAAAGAGAAAAAGACTGAAAAGAATCGGTTAGAACGCAAATTTTCATTTTTATCTCCAACCAGAAAAAGAAAAACATAACAAAACTGAAAACCGGAGAAACCAAGCACTTCACAAGAAAACCCAAAGACTTCACAGAGTCCCTGTTTTAATGAGTAAGCGCACAAAGCTTCGCCCACGGATGCTGCTCTGGCGAATACTACACTATTTAACTATCATGTAAACA